>JANHZU010005360.1:75490-97781 GCA_032468055.1 Acrochordus granulatus | reverse complement strand
AAGCAGCTTCCTTCCACTGAAAGTGTATAAAACTCAGAATGCAGGCTCAGTTTTGAGAAGTGGTGCAAGAAATTTGTGTTTTAATTTGGGCTTTAATGCCCTTGAAGAACCTGTTCAGGTCTGAGTCGTACTGTAATATTAAAAAATAATTGTATAAGCTGGCATATACAAGTGTCGGCTGCCTTACCCTTCGTCTATTGATGTCACAGGTTAAGGGTCAATCACAGGCTTAGTATTGGAGTCATGCATGCAGTAAAGTTTGCTTTCTTCCTCACCAGGGACCTTTGGAAGGATGACAAAATGCAGAGTAAGTCAGAAACACCTCTTTTTTATCTCTCTTCCTGCATCAACTCCTTTTATGCATATGAAGGATATATTGGACTACAGTGTCCATGGCACACAGCTAGGTAGCTGAGAATAATGAGACTCAGAGTCCAACACACCTGAAAGGCATTTACTGTATGTTGGGGACAGCTGATAAGCAACCAGCTCACCATGTGGCAAGCAATAGTGTCACCTAGTGGCAAAGAATCTACCCTCATATGTACATCTGATGGATGGATGGACAGATGGAGGGAAGGTTGGATGGATACATACAATACATAAATACATGCATACAATATTTCTCTCTTTTCTGCCTCTACACACAGAGTGTGTGTAATATATATGTTGCATTGTTTCACATCCAAAATAATAAAATTCAAGCACTTTGAAACACTAAAATTCTGTTCCAAAAAATAATAAAATGCACAATTGGAGAACTGGGTTTGACCTCATATTGATCTCGGGACAGAGACAGTCAATAAATCATACAGAGAGAGAGGAAGAAGAATGGAGCTCAAATATATTTGCAACTAATATAAAAAAGAGAGTATTCTTGTAGTATGTCCAGGAGGGGTGGTGAGGATAAACGCTTTTCAGGTTACCATATCTAAAAATATTCCTCAACCTGAAATAAAGGTCACAATTGCTTTTGAATTCATTTTTAGAAATTTGGGCTGGATTTTACTTCTTTTCCTATTCTGAAAAAGAAACAGTGTGGTGCAGCGGTGAAGGTATTGGACCAGGGATGTGAAACTGAGGTTTTAATCCACCCATGGAAGCTTCCTGGGGGACTTTGGGCCAGTTGGATCTCTCTGCCCAACCCACCTCACAGGGTGGTTGCTGTAGAAAACTGGAACGAGGGAATCTGTTTACGCCATGCTGAAGTCCTGAATGAAACATGGGGTATAACAATAATAAATACTGAAATGCCGTTATCACTTCTCATTCAGAGGGGAGCTAAGCTAAAGAACCTGGACGCAGTGTTTCACTTCAAAATAGCTTCATGCTTCCTGAAATACATATGCCTTTGCATTCAGTCAAACTTTCTTCCAGAACCATGGAATAAATTATTGATGCAGAATCCACAGAGGGAGCTTCTCTCACAATCTGGATTAATTTAATTACTCCAGGACTAATCAACTTACTTCCCAGTAGACACTATCTTCAAAGCAGTTTTCATCTGTAGGGTCACCAAAGAAGGGCAGTTTCAAAACGCCACCTTTGGGAAAGAAAAACCAAGTGCATTTTGATTTTATTTTTTCTCTCTTTCAACTGAGAAAGCCCCCTGTATTAAGACAAAAACCACAAAAGAAAATGTTTATGTTTGGAGAAACAACCACCAAGATATACCCGAGAATTTGTGAGAACTAAAAAAAAGCCCCTCTTAAGTCTGACATCTGAAAATTGAAAGAGCTGCAGAACTGAGAACATGAAAAGAACACTTCCGTATAATCCCAAGAAAATGACAGGAATATTTTCATGTAAGTCTGCAAAAGCTGAGCTCAGATGGAAGGTGACTTTACTTTTCTATGATACTGAATAAAAGCAAAGTGACCAATCATTTTTTAAATAAAATGTAACAAGCCAGAAGATGGCAGCAGGGAAACATCAGAGGCAAGAAGACCATAGCCACTGGAGATGGGTCATGAAGAACTGGAGATGGAGATTCCACCTACAGCTGACACACTAAGAGAGAGGACTCTTGTGAGATGTCCATGAGGACTGGTGAAGATTAAGAGGTTTTCAGGTTACTGTATCAAAACTATTCCTCAACCTCAACTTTTGAACTCATTGTTAGGAATTTAGACTGGATTTTAGGACAACAGCTGTTCTGCATCTGCTTGAAGATCTTCCACTTACCGACAACAGCTCCTCCCACCAAGGCCATGGCGAGAGATACTGCGATGCCAGCTGCTTGGAATCCCCCTTGAATGATGGGTGTCCGATATGAGTATTCTCCGGTGAAGCCAAATGTGTTGATGAGTCTGTGAGAAGGGAGTGAAATGGAAAAGAGACAAGCGTGAGGATTTCCCTCCATGCCAAGAAAAATTGTACTTCTGAGTTCTATCACCATCTGCCTCTCTTTCCCTCAAAGTGAGAGTTGCTGGGAAGGTCACAAATGGTGATCATGTGACCCTAGGGAATTGCAACTGTTGTAAATACACACTAGTTGCCAAGTGCCTGAATTTTCATCATGGTACCATGGGGATGCTGCAACGCTTCTAAATGTGAGGACCGGTCTTAAGTCACTTTTTTAATCCCATCGTAATTTTGAATGGTTGCTAAACAAATGATCATAAATTGAGGACTACCTGTAATTTCAAAGTTCAACTAACTGTATTTTGAAATTCTCATAAATGAATGTAACTGCATCTGCAGATGAAAGTAAAATTCCTGGGGCTTATATTAACAAGTTCTTTCTCTTGCAGTTTTTTTTTTCTTTCCAAAGAAAAGGGAAGCGAGCCAAAGATGTGGCACGTTCTGCAGATGCCCCAGACCACCTCACCCTTTCTTCCCATAGACTGCTTCTGTAGCAGCAGAAGCAGTGACGGCTCCCACAATGCCTCCAATTAAACCTGGCATTCCATGAAGGTTATGGATTCCACATGTGTCTTGGATATGCAGCTTGGCATCTAGGAAAGGCTAGAAGAAAGGACAGAACTTAATGAATACTACAAAGAGGAATCTGTTACAACATATTGCAATGTAAAGGAGCAGCATTTCCACTTTTGTATTGTTTGGGCATACCATTAAGGTTTAGGAACGTTCTGGTGCATTCAGAAATAGTCTTACTGTGATGTAGACGTATCCGATGGTTGTTACAAAGCCACAGATAAAGCCCACAATGAGGGCACCGTATGGAGTCAGCATCATTTCAGCAGATGTTCCTACAGCCACACCTCCAGCCAGGGTGGCATTTTGAATATGGACCTGTGCAAAGACACAGCTCTTTTAATTCCTGATTTTTACTTTCTGTATTCATCGTTGTTTAAGGGCCATTTTCGCATCTAACAGTCATTTCTGGATATAATATAAACTGCAATCTCACTATGACTTGCACAATGGCTTTCTTATCTATTGTGGATGAGGAGGAAAGAGGAGAAAGAGAAGGAGAGAAGGAGGAAGATTCTCTCACAATCTTTGGAGGGCACCTTAATGGTGACAGTAGCACCTTGACTAATATGATCCATTGTGAAGAGTTTTGTTCTGATGTCTTTTTTGGGGGACTAGCTGTAGGAGAAGGAAGGACTGAACCAAGTGTAAAGAGGGGGAGCAGCCTAGAGTCATTGCACATGCTCAAGCACAGGAGGCCAACCCCCCATGAGGACTGTTAGCTAATCTGCCAAGCACAGGTGGCAGGCTGGCCACTGGAGAAATTCTTGTAACCTTGAAAGTTTTATTAAACAGTACATTAGAACTGCTTTGACTGGGCCTATTCCTTCTTCCCTAACTAACACTAGCCCTTGTCTTATGATCATAATGGAGCCAGCCAATTATAGTTGTAAATCATGATGGACATAAAGTGGGTCACCATTCTGACTCACTAGATTTTATGACGTTTTTCAGCAATCATTAGATGAACACAGTGGTCATAAAGCAAACACCTCAGTTGTTAAACAAATGCCATGGTTTTTAAGCAAACCAATTGTTTGCTATGGCCTTTATTGCCAAAAACTATAAGTGAATGCTGGTTTCCAGCAAAAACATTGTAAAACATGGTCATATGACTACAGGATACTGCAAACAGCCGTAAACGTGGGTCAGTTCCCAAGCAGGGTTGGCGATTACTGGACTTAAAACTTTTTTTTAATCAAAAGCCTCAGTATTCATGAGATGTCAGTACTTTGCCTGAAATCTTATATAATTTCAGCATTTTCTCTGAAAATATTTTAGTATTCTCTCCTGAAGTTTCTCAAAATTTCAATGTTCTGGCCTGAACCTTTGTGAGGGAAGTGTTCTCCCTGAGCAGTAAAGTTGACATTTTATAATATTTTGGCCAAGAAACTGCGGAAATAAGTGGTGTTCTTACAAGACTGGGGCTGTTTTTTGTTTGATTGACTGATTGATTGGCTGGCTGGCTGGCAGGCAGGCAGGCACATATCTGTGATAGGGTTTTCATGAAACTTTGTACAAGATAAGAAAAACCAATGACACCAGACTGATTGATTGGCAGGCAGGCAGGTGTGTACGCGCACGCACGCACACATGGGGGTTCCATGAAACTTTGTAAAAGATTAAAAGAAGCTATGACACCAGATTGATTGACTGATTGGCACACACACACACACACATACATTTCCTATGGCGGGGTTCCATGAAACTTTGTAAAAGACAAGAGAAAGCTATGACACCAATGCTTAGCTTCACTCACCATATTCAACTTTCCTTTCTTTTGCAAGAGACTAGAGAAAGCCACAGAAGTGAGGACACAAGCAGCAAGTGCACAGTAAGTGTTGATGGCAGCTCGGTGCTGTCCATCCCCATGACTGGAAACGGCTGAGTTAAAGCTGGGCCAGTACATCCACAGAAACAAGGTGCCTGCAATGGTGGTTCAGAATTGTCTTGTTATAAGAGCAGATCAGGAATTGCAGACAGCTCACTCTTCTGGATAAAAGTATGAGGGATGAAGAAGTTATCCAGGCAAGTGGTGACAGGTCAGGAAAAATAAGTTACTAATCAAGCATCCCTATAATAACATATTTACTGGTTTCTTGGACAGAAATAGTTATGTTTATATCTTCATTCATTTTAGAAACATCCAAAATAGGACCTCAAGGTTATTGCAGCAGAACCAGAAACCCAAGCTCCATAATCTTAATGAGATGTTTGTGCATCAGTAAATGGGCAATTTAGAGAGAACTTGTCATGAAACTTCTACATTCCCTTCAGCATATCTTTTCCGAGACGTGATGAGCATACAGCTTCGTGCAATATAGATTAAAGGCTCAAAATCCACAATACCTTCACAACATTCTCTCCTTTAAGGATATTGCTTGAGCTACCTTGAACAGAAATGAAGGTAAAGAAAAAGATCAGGCTTTTCACCAACAGCCTGAGCCTTTTTTTTTACTAATCTTGTCCACTGACTCAAAAAATGAAGGTTCTCCTGTTTAATAGAGAGAGGAAGCACAACTCACCGATCATGGCAAAAAGATCTGAATGGTAAACAGATTCCTGCTTGTCTTTAGTCTGCTCAAGATTTGGCCGGTACAAAATAAAGGTCACTGTTAGGCCAAAGTAAGCACCAAATGTGTGAATAGTCATGGATCCACCAGCATCTTTCACCTGGAGTGACAGATATGAAAGAGGTTGAAACTTACCCAGAAATGGTTGTTTTTTCTCTAAGGAGAATCAGTTCAACACAAATGAAATCTGAACTCAACTGTTTAACAAGCTAAATAGAATAATTGTCCCTTTGGGACAATTGTACTTCTGAACCTTCATCCAGACAATTTCTCTAATTTAACCTTCCTTTATCTGTCCCAGGCAATGTACTGGACTATAACTCCCATCACTGCTCCCCATGTTGGGAATGGAAGAAACTGGTGTCTTGAAAAAGATGAAGAAATTTTGTTTTGCTTTGTTCAACTTTATGACTTGCAAAGCCCATAGGCAAAGGCCATTGCTTGTGTTGGCCTCTCTCCCTCCTACTTCCTGTCCCTTTGTGGAAGATCTTTCAAATTGTAAGCCAGCAGGAAAGGACTGCCTTATCTGAAAGATACCCTGGGAGTCTTTGTAGCTGAACAATGAGATAAATGTATATTTCAAACAAGCACAAAAATGAAATATTGCAAAAAAAATGCAACTATTTCCAAGAATGGAGTTGTATCTATTTTGGCCTTCAATAAATACAACTCTTATCTTTGGTATTACAATGGGTAGAAGAATAGTTTTGGATGTCCTAGTTAAAAAAGAAATATGTCATGCTGAAATCAAGGAATATCCCTGCCTTCTACAAAGCTGGTAAAATTATTTTAAATCTGCTTTTCCATTCAAACCCTCAAGTTACAGTTTTATTCAGTCCCCTTATCTGATGGTCAACCTCTTCCTCTCAGGGGCTTTCATGTACATTCAGTTAAAATGTGCCTTACTTGTGCAACCACATTCCAACCCCACCACTCCTGCATCTTGTGGGTCCTGGGCAAGAGACCAATAATGAGCTCTGATTCTTCCCTAACAAGACTCTCTTATATATTGATGAGGGGGGGGACTATTATCTAATGTTCCCCCATTAAGTGCCACCTTGACCAGCAATATGTTGTTAACCTTTGCTTTGTGAGCATTAAACAAGGTAACTTATTATCTAGTGAAAACATAATAAAATATGAGACTATGACAATAAAAACAAATGCAAGTAAAAGAACACAACATCCCCATCAGTTCCCTCAAAAATAGCAGGCCCCCAACATCAAAAAAACACTGCCAGAATGAAAAATGAAGTATAGCAAACAAAACAACAGCTCTTGATATTTTAGAAGCCTGAAAGAGCCATCTTCGCCCAAGATAATTAAAAAATTAACATTGTAGACACCAGGCAAGCTTCTCTTATGAGGTTATTTAAAATCACCAAGAAAGTCCTGTCTCTTTTTGCCACCCTTCTTAACAGTAAGTTGGGGACAATTTAAAATCATATCAAATACTTTTATGGTATATAATACTGCATAATTGTGAGTTTTTCATTGGATGCCTAGCAGTTTCAGCAGCGTTTTTGAGAAAACGTTGCTAAATTAACCTCCCCAATCTGGAGATCTTCAGATGCATTTGGACTGCAAAATTCCAACCTGCTGGTGGGGGACCCTGGGAGTTGTTAACCAATGCACATAGAGAGCGCTTGCTTGGGGAAAGATGCGTTACAGCAAGGGTGTACTAAATGTAGCTAGCAGGCCACATTGAGGCTTTGGCCCCCTTTTGGCAGCCACCAAAGATCACGAGTAGACAGGGTAATATTTGACTTGGGGTTGGAAGTTATTTCGGAAGCAAAATAGGGAGCAGTCTTGCAGAGATTTTAGGCACTTATTTCACCCCTTAGAAATTATGAATTCCTTCCCTCATCAGATCTTGGCCTCATCTATTCATGGAGTATGCTTCTTATATAGGATTTGCTCACTCAGTTGTAAGAGTAGACCTCCAAGCACCCAAAAGCTCTGATAAATAAATTTATTGCAGAAAAGCTAATGAATCCATTATCAAAAAATTTGAGTGACTGTATGCATCAAATGCAAGACATCCCAAAATTAGAGTTCAAACTTTTGAGCCTGTTCCTCTTTCCTATGTTATAATGAGCAAGAAGATTACCACCCTGGGGCAGAATAGTTGATTTCACCCATCTCTTGTCTGGATAACCGATTGATCTGGTATCAGGATGTTTGCTTAAAACAGTATGTGAAATGGCTCTCATACCCAGCCATACAAAGCTTAGGGTGGCCCTTGAAGGATATACCCAACTTAAAGCTTAAACCATCATGGTAGCCAAGCAGTTAAGATGCTGGGCTTTTCAGCCAGAAGGTCAGCAACTTGGCAGTTCAAGACTTAAGTGCTGCCATGTAACAGGATGATTTTCCATTACTTGCCCCAGCTCCTGCCAACCTAGCAGTTTGAAAGCATGTAACAATGCAAGTAGATTAATAGGTACCTCATTCAGTAGGAAAGATAACAGCATTCTGTGCACCTTGGCGTATCATTATGCAAGCCACATGACCACAGAAGCATCTTTGGACAAATGCTGGCTCCCTTGGCTGAGAATTGGAGATGAGCAATGTCCCCTAAATTTGGCCATGAATGACAGGGGAAAACTTCAGCTTTTACCTCTTTGTCCTTGCACAGAATTATTCCAATGGTAAGGGATAACCAAACACACAAGGCAACTTTGTCAAGTAGAAGTTAAGACAGGAAAGAATCTCTGAATGTTTGGAACCAAAGTGAAAAGTCTTACATGAAGCAGGTCAAGCAGGATGTATTCATTGACGGAGAAGAGGGTCACTTGAAATAGTGTCATAATGAGCAGCTGCACAGGGCTGACTTTGCCCAAAATGGCACCAAAGGCGATACAAACAGAACCCACGCAGAAATCTGCATTAATCAGGCTGAGAGGAGAAGGAAAAGATGGAGGAGTCAGAGCTGCTGAAGCAATACAACAATGAGTAACTTGGAATGATCACATGAGCCAGCAATGAAACATGGCTACACAAATGACAAAACACAGTTTGACTATGTGCCCATCAGGTCACACCTAGATTTTCTCCACAATGATCTGTCCCTAACCTAGTCTTTTAGGTCTTCCAATTAGGCTGCAACAATAGAATGGGATGGGAAAACTTCAGATTAGAGTAACAAAGATTGAAGAAATTGAGCTGTTTAGCCTTAATTGATCTGTTTAGCCTTGAGATGATTGACAAGGGATATCTTCCAATATGTCAAGGAGGGTTAATTTTGTCCGATAGATGATTTCTATCACCCAATGTTGAAGTTTACAGTAACGGTTTCACCTTGCAAGCCCCAATATCTCTGCAGATATATTCTTTGGTGCCCATCATTTTCTTTGTCCCACTGACTCTTTTCTATTTAAAAAAATTAAACAGCAGTCTTGCATGCTATAAAGTAAGATACCGTCCTCTGGTATCTTATCAGTTGGCAGGAATACCCTTTGGATCCACAAGGTCCAAAGTCTAGCTCACCATTGATAACATATATATCATGATAGCCATTTTGTGAGTGCATTCAGTATATTCATTCCAAATTCCAACATACTCACATGTGCACTTGATCCAAAATTCCAAGTGTCCCTCAGATCAAATGGAGTATTTCAAAGGATGTTTCCACATTCTCTCTAAAATGCTATTTTTGGATACCCTGGACATTTATTTATGATTCCATAGAGTCCATCTTATCTCTCACCAAGTGCACATCTTTGCATTCCAAAGCCACACATTTAATCTATCTTCATCACTGTTTCATGCTTGTGCCCTGCTACCCAGAAACTCTTTCTTCCTTTCCCACGTCCAAGCCTTACCTTTCCACTCCAATGAGTATCTTTCCATGCTCAAAGGTATGTAACCAGCCCTGCATTAGGAGAGCCCATTGGATCCCAAAGGAAGCAAGGAGAAAATTGAAGCCAACAGCTCCAAAGCCATAGCGTTGAAGAAAGGTCATGAGGAAGCCAAAGCCCACAAAAATCATCACATGGACATCTTGGAAGGCTGCAATAAAGAAAGATGCTCCATTACATGGACTCTCCCGCTCATCCTTATTCCACGCCTATCTGCATACATAGCAACCACCTTGTTCAATGCTGACAACTAATTTATGTATGACTGTTCCTCACATAAGGTCTACAACATGCAGTTTATGCTAGAATAATACCAACCATAAGCCCTATTCTGTGGGATCCATCACAGCACTGTCTACAATACAAATGTTCTGGATGCTTCATGAATATTGTGGGTGATAAAGCAATGTGAACAAAGTCCCTTAAAAGTTCAGAGTTTCTGAAAAACACTGCTTGAATGCAAAGGCAAAGTATTTTCTCTTATTTCCAAAATTAATTTTGAATTAATAGGGAAAGGCTTCTAAAGAAGACTACCTACCAGAATTTCATGCTGGTAGATATGGTGAAGAGAATGAATTGCTCACCAATTTTTGACAAGTCAGGATTCCTCAAAGGGTAAGACTAGTTTTGATATTTGGATTCAAATGCTAGTCAGCCATGACATTTATTGGTTGATCTTTGAATTATCTTTCATTTCATTCCTTCAATCTCACAGGATTGCTGTGAAGTGCATGCATATCAGTTCCAAATAAATTGCCTTGAATTTAGAATTAAGCTACGTATGTTCATGCAGTAGGTTTAACCAAGCCAAATAAAGATCTCTAGCAGAGTCATTCATACAACATGATAAAGTTTAGTTAATCTTAAACTTAATTATGGCTTGGTGTATTATGACACTCCACAAAGAGAATGAATTCATTAAGCAAAGTAAATTTTTGTGTGGACACAATCAATATTGGCCTAACTTGTAAAAAAAATGCTGGTTTTTTAGACAATCTCTTTTTGGTCAAAGTTTTCAAAATTAATTGTGTCTACTGGAATTTGCTCTGTCCAGGAGACAGGATGAATAGCAGTGTTCATCCTATACCCCAGGCAGTGGGGTGGGGAGATACTTTGTTCCAGAACAGTTTCATGGATCTTCAACCAACTTTTCTGCTCATCATATCCTCAAGATAGAAATTTGCTCCAGTGCTGTAAAATGAAACTTAGCAATTATTGCTGGTCCAGGAGATGCCAAAGGCAAGTCAGCAAGTTGAAGATGAGTGTTGTGCTTCTTCCATCACTGGCTAAGGAATCCACCACTTCCCTCATCAATTCATGCAATCACAAAAATACATGCATTGCCCCATTTCACACTGATAGATTTGACTAGCATTTTCATTGTAGGAGGTAAATACCAATCTTCTGCAACTGGAGTCATAAAAATAACAGAATAAAATTAGTTTTGTGTCCAGAATTTGTTCTGTTCTGGCTTTATTGGATCCAACACTGTTAGATTAAATTTCATGGATTTTTTTCCACAATTATGCTATTCTACTTTTTCAGATTGTGAATTATAGATGGCCAGAAAAGTTGCAGAGTAAACTTTCTGGCTGTCCATAAACTGTGAATGTCACAAAAAAATTACAGGAACAGCTATAGCAAGGCAGGACACTCACAACAGCAAAAGAAGTTTGAATTATATTTTCAAGTATCTGAGAATCAGGTAGAAAAACAGAAGAAATTGTTATTTTAAAAGAAACAAGTGCTGTGCAAGAAGTTTCTTTTTCCTACCAGTTTGATGCAAGATATTTGCTTTTAAAATTCCTTCAGAGCCAAGTGAATTTGGATGAAACTTCCAAACATTTTGGAAACCTACACTAGGATAGTGCACTTGCAGTATTTCATTACAAGGCACAGGTGTTTCTCAGTCAACTACCATTTGTTCAGCAACTGTTCAAAGGTATGGCAGCAATGAACAAATGGTTCATTTGGGTTTCACCCATTCCCCAGTTACAGCTGTTGCAGTGCTCTCAAAATCACCTGATCAAAACTCTGGTGCTTGGCAGCCCACCTGCACTTGCAACTGCAGGCACACATCAACTTCTCCCAACCACCTCTCTCGCCACATCTCTGCCCTTTTGGCCACCCTACATTCTACTGCATCTGCTGTCCCTGCCAGCTGCTCAGCTGACTTTTACCATGTTCTTCTTCCCATTGTGGACAAAGCATACCTGGCCTGGCCCTTTATGTGGCAGCTGCAGCTATGCCAGGCTATCAGGCCCAAGAACATTATGAGGAGTTATTTCAAAATAGTTTCTTTATTGCTGTTCACCTATAGACAGTTTCTTGCCAGACTAAAGCATTTATCTGCCTAACTATTAGATATACCCTACTGAGGGGCATCTCCTTTTGCCCTCTTTCTACATACCAGCAATTCCAAGCTACGGTATGATGTCTCTTTGCTCTTTGGGAAAGATCCCCTCCCTCCTGTGACTTTGAATTACATTCCATCACACAGGCCTTCTTCCCAAGGTGTGTGTTCCCTTGTCGAAATCACAGGGAAGCAGGGCTGACAGAGATGGTGGACTTCATGGTAGCCAAAAGGGCAGATAGGGGGACATAGGCAGGTTGGGGGAGTTAAAGAGGAGGCAGTCCCTTATCTTACTGAGGCTCACCTTATCTTACTGGGAGGGACCAAGAATGGCTTGGATCAGGATGAGTTCTCCTTAACAATTGGTGGGATTCAGTTAATGACAGCAAGTGAGACTGCCAGAATTGCCATTGCTAAGAGATTTAGTCATGTGATATCACACTTTACAATTCCATTGCTTCGCGACAGAAATTTCATTCCCATTTATTGTCATTAACCAAAGACTACATATAATTATAATATACTGGTGACTGTCCTGTACCATTTTCTCTCTGAAAGTCTGCAGCCTCCATGGTACCCCGCATTTCAATGATATCCCCATGAAAGGAGGTGCAAGGAAATTCTTTCCATGTTATTTTTTTGAGACCAGGAAGGAAAGACAGCCATAGAAAATAACTTATGCATCAGCCTTTCAACATAGACAAGGAGCAAAGAATCCATCACTTTGATTTCAACAATAAAATGAGCTCTTGTGACACTATTAGCTCAAATGCATAGCGAGGCCCCAAATCCCTCTACATCTAGATCAAAGATCAAAACTGTTATTTAACATGTATTCAAAATACAAAATCAAATTATTGGCTATCATAAATCTTTGAAGACAATTGCAAATTTCTCTGAGATTGATAAATGGATGCAAAATTAGCTCCTGACAGCCAAACAACAATTCTTAAAAGGTTCTCAGGAACACTCTGACATTTCTACTTCCCACTACCATCAGTCTAGGGGCACAGTGGCTGAGTAGTTTGTCAGCCGGAAGGTCAGCAGCCTGAATTTGAGACCCAGGCACCGCATAACCGGCTGAGCTCCTGTTACTTGCTCAGTTCAAAAAGCATGAAAAGTGCAAGTATATAAATAAGTACCATCTAAATTGGTGGGAAGGAAACAGCGTTCCATGTGCCTCAGCTTATGTCATGCCAGCTGCATGACCACAGGAGTGTCTTTGGACAAACGCTGGCTCCCTCAGCTGTAAATCGGAGATGAGCACCACCCCCTAGAATCGGACACGACTGGTAGGGGAATCCTTTACCTTATACCATCAATCTATGGATCACCATCACCACCACATTATAAAAACTTTTCAGAGTAGACAATATGTGACCTTTCACTGATCTCTTTCTCTCATCTTGGCATCAAAAGCAATTGTTTGGATTAAGAATAGAGCAACTGTCTTCCAATAAAACAATTTCACCACTATCAAGGAAAATTTTGTAATTGTAAAGCTTCAGCAAATTATGACCAAAGATTGATTCCTGTAACAACTTTCTAGTTTCTCCCTCTTTTTGTTTTTAAATGCTGAGGAACCTTATATATTTTGCCTGATGGAAATGGAGACCAGTTATGTCTGGATTTTATATTTACGGAATTAGAAATCAATCAATTCTTACTAATTACAGGTACAACTGAGAAAGTATGACAGCTACATCAGAATTTCTCTAACTTCTTCCTTCCTTCCTTCTCTCCTTTCCTCCTCCCTCCCTCCCTTCCACCTAACAGAGAGTTCTCTGTTTTGAACTCAAAAGTGTGGGAGAAGGAAGGAAAGGTCCAGGGGTTAAGAGGTGGATCAGTTTGGTGTCTCTATGCATGCACAAACTCTGAAGGTGCAAGCCTTATCTGGAAAGTCCAAGTGTTTGGCTGGCAGTTGGAGAAATTCTTGTGACCTTGGAGCTTCAATAAACCTTTAGATTAGAACTGAACTGAGTGAACCAGATCCTTCAAGCCTAACAAAAGCTTGCACAGAGCTCTGTGATCTCTGGACACAGTAAATACATCATCCTAATCCAGAATTTGATATTTATGTATCAACTCACAAAGAAAGTAGACAATTTAGATTGAAACACTATTGCTGCTATCTGAAGGAAGTTTAATGATTAAACCTTTGCTTGGCTTAATCCAGGATGATGATGAGTGTGAGATTAGGCAGCTTAAAGCTCTCCAGGGACTGATGGAACTAGCTGATTCTGATCAAAACCTTGTGCTTAATGAAGTAAGGTATTCTGTTTATGAAATCTAAATGGGAAACAAGCAATTTCCTTTGACTGCATTAAGACTACAACTTGTTTAATAATGAAGTACCAGACTCCATGAAGTCTGTGAAATGGGAAACAGTTTTTACAATAGCATTTTGTGGATAAAGCAAGCCATACTATGTCAGTACTCACTAATAATCAAGGAAACCCCTGTTCACCACAATTCCCAGCTAGCATGAGACTGAAGCAAAGATTGCTGTTCATTTGGTAGATCTATATTTGAAGCTGATTACCAAGAATGTTAATTATTCCATAGACCAGTCTTAAGCAATTCCAGGAAATTGAAGGAGTCTTCTCTACTGCTTCTAATGATATGCCATTGCCTTCTTTTTCTAAGGTTGAAACAGAGGGACTGACCCAAGGTCATCCAGCTGGCTTCGTGCCTAAGGCAGGACTAGAACTAGCCTAGTGCTTTAACCATTTCACTATACTGGCTCACTCTACCTCTTTTGGGACCTCCAATTCCCTCACCACCATCACTGGCAAAGTGTGATCCTTGATTATCTCTGCAATACTGGGAGTCTGTCACTCTATAAAAAACAGTAAGTGATCTGCTAGGAAAATCCCATCTGCTTTTTGGTTCCAATTTCCTGCCTAAAAGTTCACCCTCCTCAGTTGACCTTAATGTACAGAAGCATTCTCTGCTCAGAGCATGAATTTTCCCTAGGAAGAATCTATCTAAACACTTTAAGCTCATGAAACCCAAGTGACCCTTCCCTAGCTGGGCAACAGTGACAATCTCATTTCATTTTGGCTCAGCACAGCATTCAAACTTTGCTGAGCTAACCCAAGATGCATGGATCTATCAATAAAATTGCAATCTCTGGTTAGAGTTTTATGTAGCTGTAATGAGAATTGTTACCTACTGGACAAAATAAGGATCAGATATAAACAGAAATAATTTCTCCAAACTCGGGGGTCTTTTCCCACTTGCACATAACCACAGCACAAACATGACCTGAGAACCTGTTTTTTTCTGCCATGTCCCCATGAGGTTATTGACATCTCATTCCCAGTCCATGAATGTGAGACAGCATAGATCATCTTTAGCTAAACCAATGTCTTAAAGGAGAATTTTACCCTTTCTTGGACACTGCCCAAGGATAGCCTTAAGGTGTTTAAAATCAGTTAAGCTTTGTTACACATTATTTGCAGGGAAGGCAGTGGCTCAAAAGAGAGGTAATAGAAGTAAGATAGAGACTAACATTGGGGATATCCAATGTCACGTCAATATAGCTTTCTGCTGGTCATGAGAGAATATTCCAGCTTTGCAACAGGGAAAGGTCAAAGTGGGGAAAGGCCTTTAAAATAAAATCAAACTGCACAGCTAGAATGTGAGATAGCTAGAGAAGGTTCACACAAGTGATCAGATGGAAATCTAATGGAGATGATAATTTCTCTGCAGTTCATAAACACTTTATCTCTTGTGTATGTATCTCTTTAAAAAATATTCCCTTTGGTCAGCCTTCCTTTCTCTATTTCAGTTTTCTCAACTTCAGCAACTTTAAGTTATGCAGACTTCACTTCCCAGAATTCCCCAGCAGCCATGCTGGTTGGGGAACTTTAGAAGATGAAATCCACATATCTCAAAGTTGTTGAGGTTGGGAAACACTGTCCAATTTCCAAGCTGATCTACAATGGAAATGGGATTGTCCTCGTTTGAAAAAGCAGAGGTTATTTTACAATAAAAATCAATTAAAACATTAACCACCTTTCAAACATTCAATGTTCCATGTGAAGATTCTTTGTGAAAGGCTGCATTTCAATTGTGGTTTCAAAGCATCTCGATGCACTTTTCTATTAACGACAAAACACTAACCCTACCTAAACATAGGTAACAAGGAATTTTTCAGATCAGAACTTTTAAGGTAGGCATCCAGAACCTCACTCAGAGAATGAAGAATTCCAAACAAAATAATTCTCTTATAGATAGTGAAGAAATACATATTACCTTCTAAAACAGGGGGAATTCGTTTTAGATATTTCACATAAGTGAAATAATCCAGATTTTCATCTCTAGTTGAGGTGTAGTACTTCTTGGGATGATACATTATGTACCTCCCAAACTCTTGTAAATATCTCCAAAATCTTCAAATTTTCACTTTTAATGTGGCAGGAGACAGAAATTGTTTTTAGAAAGATGAATGGAAATAAATGATATCAATTATATTTGATTTGGTTTCAATGTACAGGCAAACAAAGTGAAATCAAATTAAAGCTTTTCCTGTGGTTGTAGCCGGTACAATCTGGAGTACGGCTCAGGATGCCATCCAAGGCAGCCCAAGAAAAGGTGTGCACCCAGTCAAATAAAGAAATGCCCCTATAAAATCATGATGACCAGGACCTTACATAAAATCATTAAGTATAGACTATGACATTAACCTGGAGCTCCCTGTTGAATCTATGCAGCGATATGATTCTCAAGACTATGTGAAGGCATGATCTTCTGATATTCAGAACTCTTAAAGGAAATTATTTATCCAAATAATTATAATTAGAATTCATTCTACATAGAAGGTGTTAACAAATGAACAAAAGGCTAGATTATTGCCTAGCATAATTATACTCACAGGGGTATCTGAAGTAGAATTCATTCTCCATGTCAGAGATATTCCTTCGCTGTTTTTCATTCTCCCAATCAGCCACGCTAGCGTCAGGGCTGAAGTGCACAAAAATCCCAAAAAGAATAATCATAGCCACTTCCCAAAGGAGGCAAACCAAAGGTAGGCGCCAGCGCATATCAGTATTCTTCGCCATCATGCTCGGGCGCACCACGAGTTTGATTTCTTTACCTCTTTACTCTGTGAAGGTGATAGGAAAGAGGTTCCAAGAGCTTGAAGCAGCAATTCATAATTTATTCATTTTATGTATCTGGGGGGAAGTGGGTGTGGCTCTGTGGCTGTCGGTCATCCCAGCAACCCAGGGAGGGCAGCAGTCCCAGGAACAAATGGCAGGATAGACCCAGCTTGCATCTATCTGTCTCAACTCTCTCTCATACTCTACTCTCCCATCCTAAAACGGGAGGCAAAGCAGATGTACGGGCTTTTCTTAAGAATGTATTCCATGAACCTGACATCACAGATGAATGGATTCTGTGTTCTGCACTACAAGCCTGCCCTACCTCGTCACATTCCAAGGAAGGAGATAACCAAGAGAAGATAAATAATTTGGAGCAGATCCTGGGGGCAAACGCAGGCTCATCTACAGGACTAATCTCAAATACCTTTGCACAGAAAGTGCATGGGCTGACATCCTGTTCCTCTGACCTCACAATTGCATTCTCAGTTCCTTGGTACCTGTATAAATATGAGCCAAAGTAAGGCTGTACTCTACTTATTAATGTGTAGAAGCCACAAGCAAAATCCTATTTTTAAGATTTCTTTGTGTATGATTTAGAAAAAGACAGTGATAAACTTTCCCTTACTAGGACTACCCTATTTACAGTGTTCAGCTGCAGCCTTGCACCTGTTTTTATGGAGCCAGTTCCGATTTAATTTAGAAGGACTTATTTCCAAGTAAATGCATGCATGATTGCACCTGTTAATCACTTTCAAGAAAATGACACCTGATGTTTCATCCATTTTGTCCAAGATATATTTCTTTGTGTATGCTTGAGATAGAGGGAAAGGATTACATCTTCAGAGACTTTAATTAGAAAAATCTCAGATCCTTACCAATGCTCATTTTAATTCACTTTAAACATTTTTATTTCTATTGCAAGTTCTTTGAACTCAAGGCAGTTCCAAAGCTACAGTTTCCCCTTTTTCTCATCTTTTTGTTTGGGTTATATATGTATTCTCCAAGGGGCATGGTGGCTGAACAGTTAAGATGCTGGGCTTATTGGCCAGAAGGTTGGCAACTCAAGTGTGAGCACTGCTGCGTAATGGGGTGAGCTCCCATTAGTTGCTCCAGTTCCTGCCAACTTAGCAGTTTGAAAGCATGTAATGCAAGTATGTAAATAGGTACCACCTAATTTAGGTGAGAAAAGTAACAGCATTCTGTGCACCTTGGCTTAAAATCATGCCAGCCACGTGACCACAGAAGCGTCTTTGGACAAATGCTGCCTTCCTTGGCTGTGAATCAGAGATGAGCACCACTGCCTAGAGTTGGCCACGACTGGCAGGGGAAGTCTTTACCTTATCTTTATGTACTGTCAGCATCTTTAAACAGTCCATAACTTTGGGAACCCAGCAATCAGATTCTTCTTCACAATGACCTTGCCATCTTTTATGCTTATCAGAAACAAAACAGTTGCTGCTCCCAAGATGTGTTGTGCTATAATTCTCATCATACCCATTCAGTGAGGGAATACATTAGTTCTAGATGGTTTGAATGAATTAATGAATGAGACCACTGGATCACCAATGGAATTGCAGTTATATGTTCTATAGAAAGCAGTTGTCTCCAGTTCCACACCTTTCAGTGTCTTGATTTATAGCTCCATTACTTTCCTCCAGACATTGACCAGGGAGCATGAGGTTGTAGTTCTAGCAATCTAGACAGTGCCTGGTTGACTTAAGCTGGTTTAGAGATGCTCATTGACATTAATTCTTAGCATTCCAATGAGTGCCATGCTGAACATTTCTCCTGCATCTTTCTACATATTCAGTTGAATGAAAGGGAAATCACTCCTGAAATTATTGTACAGTAATTGGGTAGAGAGAGTTATATTTCACATGTTTGCTTAGGTGGTGGCCAAAGGGTGTACATCTGAGTGGCTTGTCTTTGAGGGGGAGGGAAGAGCTATGTCTTCAGCCATCTGCAGCCTTCCTAGCTTCTTCGAGTCTCATTAAATCCAAGGCTTCTTAGGGTCTGATTATATCATAGGAAATTCTTCCCAATGGACAGGAGAGATTACGAAGAATGGGAAAATATGTTATAGACCACCACCAGTGACAGCAGCTTCACCACTGCAAAATTACAATCAAGCTCAAGAACATCTCCAAGAGGAACAAGAAACCAGTTCTCAAATGTTATGTGGATAAGGTACAAAACAAAAACATCTTGCACAGAAGAAGAAAACATAAGAAATCATAGAGCAGATTTTGGCACAATACAACTTCCTAGACCTAAATCCGATTTAGAAACAAACCATACAGGAAGTGGTTATCCATATTAAAAGCACCCCTTCTCTTTATCTTCTTCAAACTAATACATATTCTTTCTCCATTATCTCCTTCCACTTGGTTTAGTAATCGGTTTCTCTGGCAAGCAGAACCATTAATTAATTTGCATGTCAGGGGAGGATGTAATTCTCCTGAATTGCAACTCCCAACATCCCTCATCATTGTCCATGGTGGCAGAAACTGCTGGCAGTGGAAGTTCAACATCAGAAGGCCGTAAGTTCTCCATATCTTTTGTCTATTGTTATTTGCACTCACATATAATGCCATTCAATGTTCTTCTTCCTTATTTTTAATCTTCAAAGAGCTCTTTCTACAGATTCTGTTACTACAGTATATTACTATGGATTATGAAATCGTCAAATCAGTAGCTCATCCTTTCTCTATTAAATTCAGAGTCATTTTTTTACTTTATTCCTTTAAAAACAACAACTACAATAAATCCTGTTATGTAGGAGAGAGAGAGAAAAGAGAGAGACTGGGCCAAGGTCATAGCATAAGCTTTGTGACTGAATGAAAAACTGAATATCTCCCATGGACAAAGTTCAGTATTCTCCTTAGTCATTATCCTATTCTACCTCTGAAATATCTATTTCCTGATTTACATACTAAAATCTAGAAGAATTTGTAGTACTGCCTTATTGTGTAGGAAGCAGTGAGGAGATTGGGAAGGCAGAAGAAATGGATGTGGTGGGCAGTAGATGCTTGAAAAGTAGAGTTTCAGCTTCCCTGAAACCCATGAAGCTGTGGCAAAGAATCAGGATTAAGACTTGGAGCATTAAGAGATAGCAATTTACAAGATCATGTTGTTCCTGGTCCTTTGCAACTGTACAGGTCAGCAGTGAAATGTATTTATTTTAGATCACTTTTCTTCTAGCTTAAAAAAAATGAGAGTTAAGAAATACGGCAATTCTGCATCTAAACGTACAGAAAGGAAAGAATGTGACCTCCTGTATTGTTCACCTTTTTAACGATTTTTCCAGCAAACCTTAGCCCTTCTGTTCAACATCAGGGCATTCTGCTTATTTTCTTGTGTTCCCCAGTAGAAGTACAGGTTTGCACGCTGAGAACTCGTCAATTTGCTTTCAGATCAGGAAAAGATTTATCTCAGGGAATCCTGTAGAATGCTTCTTCCCCTTGAGGGACACTCTAGCCTTTTTCCTTAAATTTTCAACATCATTCTTTCTTTTTAATCATGTAGCTGTTTTTTGAAATCCATGCTGAAATTGTGGTCTAGTCAAACAAAAGATGTGATTTAGCAAATAATTCCTAGATATTTTTCAAAATATTTTAAGAAGTAATATTTAACATTGTTAAATAACTCATTTGACTACCTGAATCTAATTGCCTGTTATGCGTTGAATGTTCTACCATCTGTTGCGCCCTCAGGCTTTCACACCAGAAAATGTCTGGCTACTATCCAGTTTCAAACATGTTCAAGTACAAATCAACATTTACAGCAGAGAGAGATGGAAGTAAAAAGCTCTGCTAGACCATCAAATAGAGTCAACTGCTTTACAATAAGAAGAAAGAAGACTGAGATCTATTAGACTGCTCACGGTTTACTCATGGGCGTGGAGATCAAGTCAAACCCAATTTGAATTGTCAGTTCAAATCCCTGAATCAATCCAAATTTTTTCAACTTTTTCAAACTGTAGTTTCAGGTTGATATGATTCTGTAAACCAGTTTTGCTTTGTATGTGCAAAAGATTATCGAATCATTCCATTCAATGGTTTGATGAAACCTAGTAAAAAGATTGTGAGCAGATCATTCATGTTCCTGATCAGCCTGCAGTTTTGGTGCTAAATGCATATGGATAATTTCAGGGCTGCGACTCTTCCAGTCCCTGGTTCTTGATTAGAAGCTAGATATAGACTTGGCTGCTTTTGGATTTTCGTGACTGGAAAGAAGCTGTAGATCCACCCCATTTCTGAGTTTTTACTGTTTAACCTTATCAAAAACTAGATGGCTTGTATTCCTAGAATAGCTAGCTGTAGATCTGGGAATACAAATTCAGGTCAGCCTAGTTGGGAGTACTATTTGTATGTTGAGAATGGGAGTCAGTCAATAATTGGTTGCTTTTAGGGTTTAGATTGCAGACATTTCATGATTCCACTAGATAACCTCATCAGCACCAACAATACTGTCTAGGACAATAAAATATATGTAACCCCAAAACCTAGCTTGGAAACCTCCAATGATGCAACACACCAACACTGAGTTACACCTATCCACAGCCCCTTTGAAACAAAAATAGTTAATCAGGCAGAGCACAGCCTTTAAAATCACAGAAAGCCGAGCCAAAGGCTGCCCTTCCCTCCATTCACAAACCTCACTTCTTACAGAGATGAAGGCTCAGATAATAGATGGAGTTAATGAACACAATTGGGTTTGGTTTTCAAGAGAAAGCAGGCAAAGAAACTTTCCTTTTCTATTCCCCAGCTGGATTGTCTTTTCTAGTGAATCAAAGGGCTTTCTCACCTTTGCTAAATTTTGCCCTCCTCTATCCATCACTTATCAGTTTTGAAAATCAAACTTTATGGGCAGATCTCCAACTTAGGCAGCTGCCTCCATGGTCCGGTGGCTTCTCCAAACTGCAGTCTTTCAACTTTCCCCTGCTGGGTTGTGAGATTTGTGACTCACTGCTGAAAAGCTCTCCTGCTTCTTCTTTCTTAGATCACCATCGAAGAACAAAAGAAGCAGCATTGTTGGAAACAGATGAAAACTGAACGGCTGAGCGTTGGAAATGGATTGGAAGAAACCACAGGACCAGTCTTAGCAGAAGGCAGGACAGGGATTGCTTCCCGTAAGCTCAGAGTTTTAACATGTAGCTGGAGTTTCTGCCACTGGAATGTCTCATTAAAGCCACAGGTAGCCAACGGGCAACCAGATGATCTACATTTTGATCAAGGAAATGTGGAATCGAAGCATATTGCTCCTTGTCAGAAACGATCACAGATCGCCGAGAGCATTCAATGCTCTGTGCACCAAACACCTTTACTGCTCATCTCCGACAGCCCAACCTTGAGTATATTACAGCCTGCTCCCTGACTTTGGTGCATAATTTGCATGCAAGACTCAGCATCACCAAATACAGTGATACATACTACTGCGATACAACCTCAGCTGCATGCT
>JANHZU010005360.1:24789-37530 GCA_032468055.1 Acrochordus granulatus | reverse complement strand
AACAGAATAGATAGTAGATGGGGATAGTAGAATAGAAGATAAAGAGTTGGAGAAAATCACAAAGTATCAAGATCTGAAAATCAAAGTTGAAAGATGGCATAAACCAGCCCAGATGGTCTCAGTGACTATTGGCACACTGGATGCCATACCATACTAAAAACTCTTGGAAGACACTTAAAATTGACCAAATTTCTGTCAATTGCAAAAGGCCACATTGCCTGGACCTACACATATACTATGCTAATATCTTATGTCACCCTAGGTTCTTGGGAAGAACTAGATGTGTATGAAAGCCAACACCACTAAAGAACTAGTGGGTTTGATTTCACAGTTAGGTATGTAATAATAACAATAATAATAATAATTGGAAATGCCTATATTCTTAAACACTATCTTAATATTTCATAATTCCTTGGCTATAACTTTGAATTATTAAGTTTCCACCAGTCTTAGACTATGAATCTAACTGTAGATTACCCACACATAATAAATGTTATCTCCCATTGCCTTGTTATTGTTGTTAGGTTGCTAAGTCATGTCCAACTCTTTGTGACCCCACAGACACAGCATGTCAGGCCTCTCATGTCCTGCACTGCCTCCCAGAGTCGATCCAAACCCATGCCCATCACACTGACTATGCTACCTAACCATCTCATCCTCTGCCGTCCCCTTCTCTTTTTGCCTTCAATCCTTCCCAGCATCACAATCTTTTCTAGTGAGTCCTCTCTTTGCATTGGGTAGCCAA
Organism: Acrochordus granulatus; assembly: GCA_032468055.1. Lineage (NCBI taxonomy): Eukaryota > Metazoa > Chordata > Lepidosauria > Squamata > Acrochordidae > Acrochordus > Acrochordus granulatus. The sequence continues at coordinate 36,785 of JANHZU010005360.1, read as the reverse complement.
AGTAGGGCTGATTTCCTTTAGGATTGACTGGTTTGATCTCCTTGCAGTCCAAGAGTCTTCTCCAGCACCACAATGCAAAAGCATTAATTCTTTGGCGCTCAGCCTTCCATATGGTCCAACTTTCACAGTCATACATTACTACTGGGAAAGCCATAGCCTTGACTGTATGGATCTTTGTTGGTAAGGCAATGTCCTTGCTTTTGAATATGCTGTCTAAGTTTGCCATAGCTTTCCTCCCAAGGAGCAAGCATCTTTTGAATTCATGGCTGCAGTCACCATCTGCAGGGATCTTGGAGCCCAAGAAGGTAAAATCTGCCACTGCTTCCATTTCTTCCCCTTCTACTTGCCAGGAAGTGATGGGACCATTGCCATGATCTTAGTTTTTTTAATGTTGAGTTTCAAGCCAGCTTTTCTTGCTCTCCTCTTTCACCCTCAACAAGAGGCTCTTAATTTCCTCTTCCTCCCACTGCCTTGGACCTCAGTAAATAAATAGGATTCAAACATGATCAACAAGTTCTGCCTATCATCAGCCTCCCTCCCTTGGATGCTGAAGCCCAACCATCTCTACCTTCACCCGATGCTGTCTCTTTTGCATCTCAGTTTCCAAGCGCCGCTTTTGCTCCACTTCTTCCCGCAACCGCTTCTGCAGCTGCCCTTGTTGCTGCCGCATCAGCTGCACATTCCTCTCCAGCTCCAGAAGGCGCTTCTCATTTTGAGCAGAGAAAGATGCCAGCCTCTCTGTCACTCGCTTTTTCTCCTGCAAGATCTGTCCCAAGAGAGATGACACAGAGAGAACAGCAGATGCTGGGACCAGCATTCAGCTCCTAAAATAGTCAGGGCCATCGAAGTAAATTCCTGTTATTTGGCTGCTCTTCCTTCTAAAGTCTGAGCTATTTCTCCAGATGTTTCAAACATCAGGATGGGAGATACTAGAACTATGGCCTGGATTCACATGCCACACTTCAATTTAAACATTCAAATGATTCAATCTTGGCTCACGTTATTGGCTCAAAATGGCTGGGTGCCAAAAACATGCTAAGCTAATTTACTTAACCTATTTTTTGACATTTATAAATAGTTGGCACCACACAAATTATGCTACTGAACTCCAATTTACAGTGGTGGTAGGAATTTGCAAAACAATCTAAGTCACTTTGGCTTCAAGCTTCATTTGAACCCCCTTATTTTCTAGGCTACCTTTGCCTTGCTCTGAGCAGCTTCTACTTTGCTACGATATTCCTGGAGTTTCCACTTTTCGGCAGGGTCGCGGGGCTCTTTGCCTTCCAATTCTTGTAACTGCCTCTGGCCATCATTCAGCTCCATCCGCACCTGCTCGGCTTCCTGCTCCAAATGTTGGATCTTCTGCTGGTACTGTTTGTTCATAGCCTGAGCATGTTTGCCTGAAACAGACAGACTTCTGTGACATGGCAGAAGGTCAGCCCACTAAGTTACCTTCTGAATAGAAAAGTAGGATATCAAATACATTAAAAAGAAGAATTTTGCCAAAGGATTAGGTAAAGATTTCCCCTTTCAGTCGTGTCTGACTCTAGGGGGTGGTGCTCATCTCCAGTTTATAACCAAACAGCCAGGGTTGTCCAAAGATGCTTCTGTGGTCACATGGCTGGCATGACTATACATCAAGGCACACAGAACCCTGTTATCTTCCCACCGAGGTGGTACCTTTTTATCTACTTGCATTTTTCCATGCTTTCGAACTGCTAGGTTGGCAGGAGCTGGGGCAAGTAATGGGAGCTCATCCCATTACACGGCAGCGCTTGGGTCTCCAACTTGAGCCACTGACCTTCCAGCCAATAAGCCTTGCATCTTAATTGCTAGGCCACTGCACCAAAGGATAGAGCAGTCAAAGAAAAAATGGCAAAGTCTGATGTTCCAAGATGTCTGATGTTCTGCTAGCCCTTTCTGCAAGCAGTAAAGAAGAGAAATAGATGATCAGGGGAGGTAAGATTGTTATAGAGGGCATAGGGAATGGCTTTAAAGGACAGGAGGAAAAGTATCAAGCATGAGTTGAATCCATTCCAAAAACCTAATTTAAACATCTCAGACAAGTCCCTCTGTAATTCATATGAGGGTAAAGTGAGAAAGGGGAGAAGCACATTTAGACTTGCAAGATTCTGTGGCTATAGCTTTTCTAATAAAAGTAGTTTTAGTCTGTTCTGGTATTGGTTTCTTAGTCTGGTCCTCCTCTTAGGATTGAAAATTGTCAAGAGCAGAAAAGAAACTAGTCAGGAAGAGCAGGATCTTGAAAGGTGCTCAGCAGAAAATTTGCTTGGAAATATCAGTTCTCAGGCATGTGAGAACAAATTTCATATCACAGTGTGACCCCATCAGAAAAGATCTCTAGAGAGGTAAGATGGTGTCGATTTCAACCAGTCTGTCTATCCTGGCCATCTTTTCATCCTATTGTCATTTTTTAAACACATTAAAAAATATTTAAGAGTAGGTTAAAAAAGTCTCCTGGGAAGCTAGCGTGCAGCATCATCTATCTTTCCATGTCTGTGAAGACTCTCATTCATCCAGGGTAATTGCATCGCAACAAAAGTTTAAAAAACAGGCATCTGGACTGGATTTTTTTAAGTAGAAGACGTTTCACCTTTTATCCAAAAGGCTTTCTCAATTCTGAAATTGAACTGGTAACCAGCTCTCTTACCAGTTCAATTTCAGAACTGAGAAAGCCTTTTGAATAAAAGGTGAAACGTCTTCTACTTAAAAAAATCCAATCCAGATGCCTGTTTTTAAAACTTTTGTTGCTATCTTTCTATGCGAAAAAAAATACAATTATGATGGGTGATTATAACCAATGCTTTCTTGAGAAATGTGCATTAAAAACTGAACCATAATAAGGTACATCCTAGGGACCAAAGAGGGCAAGAGGTGCTGGTAGAGGTGGAGAAGCATGGAGCAATGAATTTGGTGATTTACAGTCATTTGTTGAACAGAGAAATCCCAGCAGTTGTTTTATAAAGGCTCTCAAAGATCTAAATAAGCCCACTGGTCTAAAACACTTGTCAAGAGATGCATCCGCAAAGCTCTTGCCTGTCACTCTAGCTCTATCCTCAACACAGCAGCTCCATACCTGTCTTAACGAGCTCTACTATCAGATCCTCTTTCATACGGATGTTGATGGCCAGCTCACGGATCTTTTGGTGGGCCTGAAGCAGCTGCCATTCTGAATCCTGGCCTGGAAAGCTCCCTGATGGACTGCCCAGTTCTTGTTGTCTACCGTCTGGGACAGAAAATGTAAGTCAGAGATGTTTGGGACAAATTTTCCGACAAGACGGGATGGAACCAATGGCATCAAGACAATCAAGCCTTCATTTCAACTTCAAGACAGCTGATTTCAATAGAAGAAAGCAGGAGACCATGAGTTCTAGCCTTGACATAGCTATGAAAGCTAGCTGGGTGATTTGGGGCCAGTCACCAGCAGACTGTGAGTTCTAGTCCTGCCTTAGCATGAAAGCCAGCTGGATGACTTTGGGCCTGTCACTCTGTCTTAGCCCAACTCACTGCACAGGGTTGTCGTGGGGAAAATAGGAGGAGGAATGTGTGTTGAATATGTTCATCATCTTGAGTTATTTGTAAAAATTAGAAAGGTGGGATACAACACACAGACACAGTAATGTGCACAATCTTTGGCCACCACACACTTTGCTGTTTTAGCAAAGTGTTAATGACCACCTATAATTATTTTTCGGTCTCTGTATTAAGGTTCAAACAGAAAATACAGGAAATATGTGCAGAAAACTCAAGCAAACACAACTTTCAGAACAAAATGGCTTCTTTGGGCAAAGTCACTATTAAATGATTAGGACTAAATACTTGCCACTTTAGCCTATGGAAGCTGGTTTTTTGTGCCTTTTCCTGTTTTTTGAATACTGCATAGAAATTTCCTGTATTTTCTGATTGTATTCTAATAAAGGGACTGAAGCATAATTATGTGTGGTCATTATACCATTCCTAAAACAACAAATCTAATGGTGGCCTAAGACTTTTGCCAGGGTTGTTTGAATTTAGATTTCTATATAGGGAAGGCAGGTCCAATTCTCTGCACATTTCTCCTTGCTGAGTATTTAGGAGTTGGGGGGAAAGAAGATTTGAAATAACATTTTTGTTCTTAGGATTGTGAAATTGGAATAAGTCTTCCTGAATGTTCTTTGCTTTGCTGAAACTTGCTTTCCTGATCAAAAACATGGGAAGTATGCCATACCTTTGGGAAGTTCCAAAGATTTCTCCTGGATTCCCTCTGAGGATTTTTGGTTGTATTTTTTATTCTTTTGGGTTGAAACCTCTTCTTTGCTCCACTTGTGGATTCTGTCCCTACATAACATCCAAATCAATATTCAAAATCTGAACAGAGGATCTCAATGGATCTCAAGTTTCAAACTTGAAGTAACATTTTAAATTCAATTTAGATGCTTTGTATTAAAAGGAAATCATATTTGAAATATTCTGAACACCACCAGGCCCAAAACTATCTGCAGGAAGATGTTAACTCACCTGTATTGCTGAAGGGGCCACACTGGCCAGCATCTATTCTCCTCCTCCAAAGATGAATCAAAAACTTTGCCCAGTGCTTTCATTTGTGATGTATCCTTTGTCTCCAAGCTATATATACTGTCTCCAGTGTGACTATGGCTATATCCCAATAGGTCTTCTCCATTGTGAGCTGCCACAGTATGGAGCTAATTAAAGAAAAATATGCAACGATAAAAGGGCTGCAGCATGACTGTAAGAATTTGTCTATACCTTTCAACTATTTGTCCCAAGAAGGTTTGAGGTTACTTACAGCCATTTAGGTTGAATTTTAATTATCTTTCTCTTTGTTTCTCTTTTACCTCCTTCCAGAGAACTAAAAATAACTTACTACAGCCCAAACATGAGCCCCTTACTAGCTAATCATACTGTTGACCAGTAAGTTGCCCAAGACTAGGCCATGTAATCAAGTCATGGTTCAGTGTGTCACATGAACCCCACAAATTGGGTGAATTGAGAAAATCATTGATAAGGTAAGTATATCATGGGAATAGAATCAGTGTGTCTCACTGGCACCTCATTAGGTTCTTGCTTTTCTTTTTCATTAATTCATTCGAAACCCAATAAATTGTGATGCTCAAACTGCTTACAATATTGTGGGGAAAAATGTATTGGCATATTTTCAGTGGAGAAAGACTTTCAAACAGGAGCCATCATCTTTTTCTCTTCCCAAGATTATTATGTGATCTCGCACAGTTGCCTCCAAATTCTTGAAATATCACAAGATTTTGGCATTCTTATGAGAGATTTCACAAGAGTATGCAAAAATGTTGCTTTGGATGCCTATCACAACCACTTCTAAATGTGAGTTTATTCACTAGGTGAGGTCTGGGGCCAGGGAGGGAGACATGACCTCTAAGTTGTCTCCAATCTGGACCTAAAAAAATGACTCTTGAGTACAAGATGATGAAATAACTCACAAACCTTACTGTGGTTATCACAGGCAAGCTTGAGCCACTGGTGGGACTGGTTTGCATCCACAGGAGCTGTGTGTGGCCTTTGGCCAAGCTGCACCAGAGGGACATTCCTTAGCAGTTCAGGCATGCCCAAGTGGGGCATCTCCATCTTAAGGTACTTCTGGAGTTCAGAGATGGTGTCCTCCTGTTCCTGCAGTTTGGCGCTCTGAAAAAAAATATGTGAGATAAAATGTGATTCTTGAAAGCACAGAATAAGTTGAGAGTCATGAGCATCCCAGTTCTTTTCTGTTCCTACTACCTGGAGTCCCCTCCTTCAGAAAAATGAAAAAAAAATCCATTTTGAACAACTTGATTTATTGTATTGTTTTTAAAGTACTAATGTAGCTTTGCATATTCTCCACATATCTATCAAAAACTAGATAGAGGAAAAAAGATCAGATGCCAATAATTTTGGCTTCACCTTCTTTGCTGACATCACAGCATCATCTTTGGCTGGCCTCAAATCTATAGAAATACTATTTTTTAAAAGGTTTGGACTCTGGTCACTATCGGTGTTCTCCTCACCTCTTGTCCCAACTTACAGTAGTTATCTCAATCTAGCATCTCCCAGATGTGCTGGCATAAGAACTCTTCAAATTTCCCCCAAGTTTCTAGAGAGGGACTTTGTAGAATTGTTGTCCCAGAACTTCAAGGAAGAAAATGGCTTTAGAAAAACCTACAAGACACATATAGATTTGCACCAAATGTCCAGTTGCAGATGTTCTACCAATTCCCATTGACAATTTGAGTGGACATTCAGAGAAAATCTGGGGTTCGGAGGTAGCAAGGCAAGGGCAGAAGCCTGATGTCTTGCACAAGCACCACAAAGGCAGGCCTGTAAGAGAATTGAACTATTGACCCAAATTCCAAAGATGGATGACTTCCTCCTCCCAAGGCAGTTGAAGGAACATGAGCCCTCAAGGAGACCATAAGTGGAGAAAAATAATCTGGCTGCAAAGATGCAAGACTCCTTTGTCAGCTGAAGGCAGGCCAACGGAGGGGAAGCTTGCCAGCCAGACAAAGAGATACCTGAGCTTTGTATTGCTCCATTGCATCCTCAAGGGCAGCCAAGAAATCCTGGTTCTCCTTCTCTAAACGCTCTACTTGTTCCTCCAGCCTTACCACCTCCTCCTTTCTCACAGTCTCAGGTCCTCGCTGGTGCTCCTCCTGGCAAAAAAAGAGAAAAAGGGCAGAGAGGTGGGATTTTCCTGAAAGTATTTTGAGCATTTTCCTAGACCAAGGGAGCAGAGCCCTTTGTAACCAACCCTCAGTATCACACCATGAGAAACAGCTCCATACCATGCACCCCAAAATAATCATGGCTGCCCTGGATTAGAAACATCTGGCTGCAAAGAGAAATTCCAGCAACTGCTCCTTATTTAGAAATCATCTGATGCTTAACATGCTGCACAAACTGAAAGCAGTTTGACTAGAGTAAGGCTTGGAAAAATAATATCTTTAAGGGTATAAAAGGTGACTGTAGAGAAACAGAACGTCTGTTTTTCAAAACTCTGTATTCACAAGCAATGCTAAGCCAAAAAACTGAATAAACTGCAATTGAGTCTACAGATGTTACAAAGCAAAAATCATGGCTTGCAAACAGTGGCTTAGTTCACAACACATGTGATGCCAAAACTGAACAAGCTATATGACAGATTAGTGTAAGGTGAGAAACAGCAGGCTATATGTAGTTCCCTTTCCTATCACATCAAGATTTGTTATAAAATTCAGCAGGGCTATTTTAGAGAGCTTTCCAAATGGTTTAAGGATGGAGAAAGAAAACTTTATCTCTGGGAGGCTTTTTAATTGCATCCCCATGCTTAGTGGGACCCCCAGAGCCAAAAAAACAAAAAACCCTAATATCCAAAATGCCTCTTCCAAAGACATCACAGCACAATAAACTCTTTGAAAAATAAACCAGGAGTTGGCTAAACCAGCCACAACTGCTTGCTTATCTATAAGACAAGACTCTGATTTATTTAAAGACACCTGAACAAAACCTGATTTGTTAGGGGCAAAAGCAGCCAGAGAGTATTTATTTGACCAACATTTAATAAAATAACCAAAACAATTTGCAAAGCATGCCCTTTTGTTTTGCATACTATATAATTATCTCCAATTATTGGCAAATTGTTGCAAGTTGTTTTGGCGCGTATTTAAGGCTTATACAGTTTTCAGGACTGAATTATTTTATTTATTTCATGACTTATTTGTACAAACCCGTTTCATTTTTTATTTATTACATTTCTATACTGCCCATTTCATCAAAGTGACTCTGGGCAACAACAACAATATGCTATTGTATTAGGTTTCCTAGAGACTTTTTCTCAACTGGCAACATCTAAAAGTCATTCATGAACAATAAAAACTGGGGTCAGGATCTTTTTTCTTTTCCTTCCTTCCTTCCTTCCTTCCTTTTCTTTCTTTCTTTCTTTCTTGCACCATCAATCAAACATAGGGCATCCAAGTGTTCTTTTCTTATTACTTGAGTCTTGGTATGCTTGGAAGTTGAGGTTTATAACAACAGAAAAGTTGTTTTAAGTTTCGTAGAAACTTTTCCTAATTAAAATGGTAAAGGTTTCCCCTGCCAGTTGTGGTTGATCCGAGGGGTGGTACTCATCTCCAAATCACAGCCGAGGGAGCCAATGTTTGTCTGAAGACGCTTCCATGGTCATGTGGCAGGCAAGGCACATGGATGCTGTTACCTTCCCACCGAGGCGGTACCTTTTTATCTACTTGCATTTTTCCATGCTTTCGACCTGCTAGGTTGGCAGGAGCTGGGGCAAGTAATGGGAGCTCACCCGATTACGCAGTGGAGCTTGGGTCTCAAACTTGAGCTGCAGACCTTCCGGCCCGCAAGCCCAGCATCTTAACCACTTGGCCACCACATCTCCTTTTCCTGACTGGCAACACATAAAAGTAATTCATGAGCAATAAAATCTGGGGTCAGAATCTTCTCCCTTTCTTTTGTGCCCCATCGACCCAAACACAGTGCATCCAAGCAATCTTTTCTGTAACCGTACCTGAGTCTTGGCCTGCTTGGAACTGGAGGTTTTGGAGTGTGGCTCCTCAGTCGAAGTGCTTCCAATCCCACTGTCTATGCCCGAGGCCAAGCTCAGCTCACTTGACCCATTTTCCACCGCACATAGCCAGTCCTTCACCTGGAGCCCTTGGTCCTCCGTCAAATTGCCCTCCTCTTGCAGTTCCATCAAGAGCTGATAAGCCGCATCCGTGCAAGTCCGGTAGCGGTTACACTCAGCTCGCAAGCGAGCCACGTTCTCCTCCAAGTGGCCTCTGACGGGCACCTCCGATCGGCGGATGATACGAGTCTCTGAACGGTGCCGCTGCTCCAGAGTCCTCTGCAGCCCCTTGATGCGCAGCTGCAGGGCGTCTACAGGCTCCACCTCCTTGCAGCAATTCACCATGGCCCAATTTTTGATATTCTGAGCCCAGCTGGCATAATTCAGAGTAGTCAGACTCTCATCAAAATCGGAGGAGGAAGGGCTGACGCAGGCGATCATCACAGTCTTGGCATTCCCACCTAAAGAGCCTTTCAAAATCCTAAAACCAGAGCAGGATTTCACGTTAGCAAGACTGGAATAGAGCATGTAAAAAGGGAATAAGGTGGTCCAATTTTTGTTTGGGGTCATAAATAGCTCTGGGAAGGAAAATGCTATCAAGACCGTAGAGAAAAATAACTGGCATTGAAGTTTATTATTTATGCATTTGTTAGCTTCCAATTAAATTTGTTTAAAAAAAATCAGCTAGTGCATTGTAGGACAAAATTCATGCCCTGAAGTTAAACTATGATTTTCATTGACCAGACTACAGTGGTCTGGATTCTCATGAAATGCTAAGCCACAAACCGTAGCTTCCAAACTGCAGTCAGCTGGTGTGTTTCGCAAAGCCGGCAGTAAAGCTCAAAAATGAGGATGTATGACTTTGAGCATTGTTTGAATCCAGCCTATGATTTACTATGATTTAACAATTTCATTGTTAAATCTGTGATGATTTAGCATGTGCTGAGCCCAATCAAAATGTATTTATTTATTTATTTGATTTCTACGCCGCTGAAATCCGGAGAAAAAATATTTCCCAGCTGCTAAGAAACATCACTATTTCAGCTTGAAAAAGAAACGAGTGAACAAAGGACAGTTCCAAGCAAGGAATGTTTAAAAGAAGTTAACATATGATTTTAAAATGAGCATTCCACAACATCTCTTTGGGATGTCTGCCTCCTGAGGTAAGGAATGCTCCCAGCTTCCTAGACTTCAAGAGGGCTTCAAAAACAATTATTCTGCAGGCCACGTAAACCTAGATCATATAAGGTAGTTAATTCAAAAGATCAACTAAATTACTGTCTTGACTGGTTTGTTGAATCAGCAAACAAACTTCTGAGGCCTTTTCACGTCCACTGGGAAAGTGGAAATAGCCAGTCAAACCGTGACCATGTGAAAACATCCATTACTTCAGTAAAGCAGGCAAGAGCATATCCTGATCCAAGCTAGTGAGGGATCAGAAACAGACTACCTGGTGATTTTGGAATCCCGATATGGAACGTGGCTGCTTTTCCGGCGGGGATCTCCCAAGGCACTGATGACGTTGCCCAGAGCCAAGAGGCTGGCATTGATCTGGATGGTCTCCTTCAGTTTCTCCCCGGTACTCCCCGACTTTACCACCCGTTCAGAACCAGCCAGATCCACAAAGTGAAACTTGGAGGTCAGAACCTGCCTAGAGGTTGGAACCAAAGTCTTTTCTGGGCAGGCAAAGCGAGCGAGGCAGCTGGTGTTCTGCCGCTGCTCCATGCTCACACTGAAGATGGTGTGGGAACGACTCGACTTCCGGTTGAGGTGCGTGCTTCCCGTGTGCTTAGCTGCATTGCCCATTTCCAGCAGGCTCACAACTTCATCTAGGCCTTCCACTTCAGTTTCTTTCACCCCATGCAGCACTGCAACAAAGAAGGAAAGAGACTGGATTCCCGTGTAGTAATAAACCAGGGTTTGTTTAATCATGGTTTCCAAGAGATACCTGGCCAGCTTCGTATGAAATGCTTATCAAAACCAGTCAATCCTCTTTCAGATCAACATGTGGCAGACAGCTGGTAAAGACAGCCAAGATGGTTGAGCAATAGCGAACAACTTTTGGAGAGCGAGGAGAGGATGTAGCCCCTGAGTATAGTAGACATTGATTAAAACTTCTGTGCCATTACCCAGTAGCTACAGTGGCCTCATCTGTGGTTCAGCGTGTCCCATAATCTTATATAGGATAAATCACTGTGCAAAAACAGTAGCGCAGTGCCTTGTTTCATGATGTGCGTCCTTTTGCCCAGGAAAAAAAGAAAATCAGGAAAGAGAAGCAAGGTTTTTAAAAGTACTAAAACAAAGCAAGCAATCTATCCCAGATTTTATCTCCCATGCTGGCAGTACGCTTAAAAAACAGGGACAGTAATAAAAGAAATGGGTAATATAGTACCAATAGTAAGGGTCACCATCGGTGCAATGCCAAAACAATTGGAGCACCACTTGAACACCATCAGCATTGACAAAATCACCATCGCTCCATCGCAAAAGGCAGCTTTATGCTTAAGGAAGAGCTTACATCCTGCGGCGATGCCTTGAACACCATCAAACAACATCTGCCTATCCCTGGTCCTTGGTAGGACTTGATAGGTGGATAAAAATGCCAAATCCAGTCTAAACATCTGGGTGGTTGTGCGACGAACCCTAGTAATACTAACCACAACTAGCTGAGGACCATAAAAAACAAAGGGCAGGCCACAAGGAAAAAAATATCCAGATCAGTTTCCAGAAATCTTACTGGAAAACTGAATGCATCCCAAAGGACCGATGATGAAAAGAACTCCTCCGGCCTGAAAATTCAGCAACGAATACTCTGGCCACAAGGGAGGAAAAAACAGGCCCTGAGGGATCCCTTTATGAAGGAAGGGGGAAGGGGGAAGAATCCTTTGCCTTATACCAATGTTGCCCCTGTCGTCTTCCCATATCTGTACGTCCTTGCTCGTCGTGTCCCCCTGCAACAAGTCTCGGAACTCCTCCTTGTACACTTCCAAATAAGAGACGCGGACAGTGTAGCTGAGCAGATCGTTCTCGTCCATCAGCTTGAACGCTTCAGCCATGGCACGAGGGATGATGCCCTGCTCATCGTCACTGACGGAAGCTGGAGAGAAGAAATGGAATTATTAGCGGCACTGATTGCAGGGAGAATGCATCCCCCCCTAAGGAAAATGCTCTGATGCAGCCGAGGGATTGCCTGCTTGGAGGCACCGCTGGTAGACATGCTCGCTTTCCTTCCAAAGGTAGGCTTCACAACAAGGACATGGAAGTTTAGCAAACCCTTTGAAGAAGGTGCATCACACAGAGCTGATGGATAAGCAGCGAATAAATTAACTCAATGATAAAGCAAGAGTGTTTTCGGGGTTCTTTTCCACAAACTAGAGGACTACTGAAGATTTTTTAGGGGCAGATGGAA
>JANHZU010005360.1:11472-24689 GCA_032468055.1 Acrochordus granulatus | reverse complement strand
AGGAAGGAAGGAAGGAAGGAAGGAAGGAAGGAAGGAAGGAAGGAAGGAAGGGCCTAATTATTCACCGAGGTTTGTATGGCAGCCATAAAAATAGAGAGGCCCACCTGTGTGCCCACCTATTTGTCACATTCATACTGGATGATAAAGTTGCAGCAAGACAAACAAAGAAAGGAAAGGAGCATTTTTTTTCGCTGGGTAATCTGCCATTCTGGGATAAAACCAATTTCTATTTTCAACACATTTTCTGCTAAATAGAGGTTTTCTCCAAATTGGTTTTCCATTCACCTCTTTACATTCAAATTCCATGTAAAAATTTTGAAGATAAGACTTAGTCTCTGAATCTTTATATGAATAAAGAGAACCCCTTCATATTGAAGAAATGTAAAATTATTATTTATAAGCTTTCTAAGCAGAGTGTTTTTTAAAAAACTATTCTGTTGCTCATCATTCAGTTGTTGCACTCTAGTAGTGGTAGTAATAACAGAAGCAAGAATAGTTATGGTAGTATAACACATTATGAAGTTTAAAGATTAGTTTTCGCAATATAATCAGTACATTAAATGGCTTCTTTCAGTGAAGGGATTTTTAAAATCTGGATTCATCCATAATTTAACACTAAAATATTTTAGGAAATCAAAAAAGAGAAAGCCTACAAAAGCAGGATGGGTTTATGCTTACACACCTTTCCCTTTCGCCCTGGTCATTTGCAGAAAAGTTTGAGAGAGAGCCAAACTGGCCTAGTGGCTAAGGTAACAGACCAGCAACTGGGAGGTCACAAATTCTAATCCTGCCTTAGCCACGAAAGGCAGCTGGGTACCTTGAGCCAGTCGCTCTCTCTTAGCCCAACCCACCTCACAGGGTTGCTGTTGTGGAGAAAATAGGAGGAGGATGGTGTGTTAAATACGTCCTCTGCCTTGAGTTGTTCATAAAATAACGAAAGCGGGATACAAATAAATAAACAGAAATAAAGTCTGGCTGTGCTGATTGGGGATCTAGCACACCCACCCAGGTCCAGGTTGGGGAAGACGATATTCGAAAGAAAGGAGAAACTTTAAAGCATTTGATTTGTGCAAGATATACAGGAAACTCACAGACACGTGCTTCTCCGATGGTGTAGGTCTTGCCTGAGCCCGTCTGGCCATAAGCAAAGACGGTGACATTAAAGCCTTCCAAAAATGCTTCCACCAGCGGCTGGACACAGGTAGTATACACAGAGACCTGGTCTGACGTTTCAGTGAAGACTGTGTCAAAGTGGAAATGCCGGGTGTTGCCTAAAGCCACTTCCTTCTCCTCGGGGTCTCCCCGGAGGCAGATCTGGTGCCCGTGCAACTGTTCCTTGGGCAGCAGCGGCCGAATGCGCACAGCCACCCTGACCGGGGTCTCTTCCATCAATGGCTGGGCCTTGGCTTTCAGGCCCATGACCGGCAAGGGCGGGAAGTCAGGAGAGGCGCAAGCCAGAAGAGGGGAGCATCTTTTTACCACGAGAAGAAGGATGGTCTGGAAGAAGGAGCCGTCTACGCAGTTTCTTGGGTCCTGCAGAAGAACCTGGGTTCGACTACGGCTCCTCGTGTCTCCTCCCGGGATCTAGGAGGGAAATGGACCCAACAGGGAGGATGGGAGCTGCAGCAGCCCCTGCCCTAAGGATGGGAACTGGAACCGAAGCTGCTTCCAGGGCGGAAGCTGGTCTAATGGACCCATCTCTCAGTTCTCCCACGGATCATCCAGTCCTCTGCATATGCTCAGAGGCGCCCCGTACCAGAAAAGGGAAGCGCCTGTGTCTGTTCCGACTCACCTCACGCGTCTTCTCCTTGCGCCCCCCCCAAGTCGTGGGTCAGCCGGCGCAGAGAGATGGCGTCAAGGGGAGGCTCCGGCTCTTTCCCCCCGGCCCGAGGGAGAGCTGGGGGGCGAAAGGGAGGAGGAGGAAAAGGGGCGCTCTTGGCCGGCCAGCGCAAGACGCGCAGCTATTTCGGAGGAGGGAAAGGAGGAGTTGCGGCTGATTTCTCCCCAGCCGGACTGCGGGACGCATCTGGAACGCAGCAGGGACCCGTTGGTTTTCCAGATGTTACCGAACTACAACTCCCAGCAGCTCCAGTGGAAAAGCATGCCGGGAATTGTCCGGCATCAACATCTGGAGATTGGGGGACGCCTCCTTCTTTCTCCTGGGGGCGAAAAGGGGAGGACGCAGCCTGGCCTCGTTTTCGCGAGCAGCAGCAGCCTCTTGAGTTGAAGAGCTTTGTGAGGACTTCTCTGCCGTTTAGGCTTCCGCAGTTTTGATTTTTCAGGAGCTTTTCACTTCTGGAAAACTTTGCCAAGAAAACTGCAGGGACGAGAATCGGACGGGACGGGTCGGGACGGAAGAAACGAAGTTCTGATTTAACTGATCGATTTCGCTTCACAATCCTCGCGCGCGCTAGTAAGACGAAGGGTATTCTCGAGTGCATCTAACTTTTGGGACCCAAGCCTTGGTCTTTGGAATAGCTGGGGAAGTGCACTTCTTTTTCAGAAAGGTGGATCTTTTGTTCCGTAGTTTTAAAAAGCAACGGGAGACAAGGAAGCCGAGTGTTTTACATGACAAAAACACGCTTGGCCCCTTTTTCTCCAGCTTTGCTTAACAAGATTCCTTGAATAAACCACAAGCAGTTGGGTTTAGCCAATAAACCTGGGATGGCGTGAGAGCCTGCCCTTAAAAAGGAAGAGGAAAAAAGAAACACACAAAGACATATTTAATGTGTCGTGGCTTTCTTAGAAGTTTTAGAAATAATATGATTTCAAGACCAGAAAGAAACAACGTAGCCAGCAAAACTGTCTTCTTAGCATGCTTAACTAAGACTGTATTGTACAAAGGAGATGGGTTATTGCAATATCTAGGGTAATTAAAATGCCACCTCAGTCTAGGAAAGCAAAACAGAAAACTACCTGTCAATCAACCCTTCTCCTCTGCACAAATAGAAAAATCCAGTCCAGATGCCTGTTTTTTAAACTTTGTTGCGATGCAATTACCCTGGACGAGTGAGAGTCTTCACAGACATGTTCTTCCAGAAAAAGAAATGTTTCGATTTCAGTCACTAGGAGTCAACACTGACTTGAAGGCACAAAAAATAAAAATAAATCCACTGATTCTCAACCACGGCACAGCTATGCCAGGGAATTTCTTTTTCTCTTTTATGTCCCCCTGAAGTTGCCTTTATTTCATTACCAGTCCATTCATAAGATAGGCTTCAGCATCCATATCTGTTATTTATAAGATGTCTTCTTCTGATATTGGCCAAAGACAGCTTCAAGGTATGTAAGATCTGTTAGGCTTTGTCACTAATCACCTTGGAAGGAAGTCAGAGGATTGCATCATCTGTCCCCAGCAAAGGCAAGAGATGAGTGGGAAGCCAATTTGTCGCTGGCATAGTTCTGTGCCAACTCAAGGGTGGGCAAAGAGTTCTGCAGCTTAGTAATACTGGCTCTCCTTGTATTACTCCTTGTTCCGGTAGTAATCATGCATTTTGTTGTGCTTACATCAACCATGAGAGGGAGCCTCGATCTGTACTGATCTAAGCAAGTAGCATTCATCTACATAAAATAATGATGGGCAACTCATGGCCAAAAACCACGTGCAGCACTCCAGGATTAGGCTGCCGAAACTCCTTTGAAAAAGAGTGATGGCAGTCTTTCCCATTTTCTATACAAGATGTTAAATCTTACTGAATGCACTTCTTTCCTTAAAAAGATGAGGAGGAAAAATCCCCTATCTGAAATTTTCCCATTATCATAATCCTGGCCTTTGGCATCTGAAAAGTATGAATTTGGATAGCAGAAAGGTTGCTCGTCTCTAAGTCAAGAGTAACACAACAGGCTTGAGGCAAGATACGTGGCTGCCTATAGCAGAATAACGGCACTGCCTTACAAGATGCAACCATTATCAATTACTTAGAACCAGAGGCATTGAATCTAATAAAGTCCCCTCCTGAAGCCTGGCAGAAATAAAATAATTAAAAGCAATCAGTTTTTATTGAAATTGCCTCTTGGAAAACTGGGCCTTGCAATACTTAAGGCCAGCCCAACCAAATTCCTACCTTACATGAATCTCATGGCATAGTACTCTGCATAGATATATTACCCTGCATATGTGCTTTGACAATAGACACTGGCTCATCAGAGCCTCACCCCATATGGGATGCATGTGCAATACACCAAAAGGATTTGAGTTCCTACAGATACAGAAGACTATGAATACCACCAGGATTCTTTTATTGCACCAAATTAGCTTTCTAAAATAAATCCATGGATTTTGGGTAGAACAGAATTAGCCTGCTAGAGTTGTTAACTAAGGTATTACCACTGGATTTTTGTTTTATTGTTCTTAGGAATTAGTTGGTTGGGAGCTGCTAGGAGGGAACCCCTTCAGTTCCTCTAGTTTGGTATGATCCATGCAAATAACTCCCACGATGGCAAGTGAGAAAGAGTCATTCTTGTTTTGACTGAACAGGGAAAACAGCTGAAACAGTTTCCCTAGCTGATAGTCTGGACGAAAGAAAGATCTATAAATGGTCCTCCGAATCCCCCTTCGCAGGAGTGCCAGCTTCACCCCAGACCACCAGCCTGGGGCAGAGGTTTCCACTCCTACCCCTGTGAAAATGGAAGCCAATGTGGTGGTCCTGGGAGCAGACAGTGTGGGAAAGTCAGGTAAGTTTGCGACAAAACTAATCCAGAATTTTGGTATCTTAGACTGTGAAACGCTCTCTCCACCGAAAACCACAGAGAGAAACTGGCAAGCATGCGATGCAAGTTTCATTTTGCAGGATATCATTGAAAAGAGAAAGTGGCCCTGCCCAGAAACAGTAGACAGGTGGAATGCATGGCTGCAACATTTAATGAGTGATCCTATCTGTGGCTAAACAGTTCTATGCTCCATTAACCAAACAAATTACTAACTGGCTTGTTAGATTCCCTAAATGCTATAGCAAAAAGAAATTAAGGAAGTTGTTCACATTGCTGATCACAATCCTGATCTTGCATGCACGTCTAATGCAATTAGGTGCATATTTAATATCGAGTGAATCTCACTGAATTCAGAGGTCTTATGCCCAGCCACAACTTGGATGTCTAACCTTCTGATCTGAGATGTTCTGACTGGATCTATAGATTACATGCTCTTTACAAATTGCCAGCCTAAGAGTGTGCTTGGAACCAAAGGACGTTTCTGAGTTTCCTTTCAAAAGATAACTGATATAGGCTCTTACTTAGGATTAAGCAATCTCTAGAATAATGCCTAAGCAAAATTTGAGCACAGAACAGGCCGATCGGCTTTTGGGAAAATTAGTTTTCATCTCTGCAAAACTGGATTAACCTAGAGAACGTTAAATACTGATCCTGCAAAAGTTTTGGGTTGTTGTCTTCCATTGAAATTTACAGTGCCCGAAAAACAGAGCAAAGTGTTAAGGACCAAAAGTAAATGTTCAGGACTTTAAGTATTTGAATTTGATTCAGAGGCTTGATTTTGTTTTTAATGGGGAGCGGAACAGCTTATACATTTTTCTGTTGGTGAATGATAACATCCTTTTCCATTCCTCCTCCTGCCCCATCTGTTCTACATAACAGTTTCAACTCCCACTCTTTTTCACAGCTCTGACGGTGCGTTTCCTTACCAAGCGGTTTATTGGGGAATATGGTGACATGGGTGAGTGTTTGAATCTTTTCACAGTTTGGTGCTAGTTAATCTGCTTCAGCCATCTAATGAGACACCTACAATCCAGATTTCTTTTGGCCAGGGCAGTGTTTCTCAATCTTGGCTACTTTAAGATGTTGGACTTTAAATCCAAACATCCAGAATTCTCCAGCCAGCAAGGAATGAAGGCTGAGATTCATAGGGACATGAAAAGCAAATTGAAATCACTAACCCAAGTTGTTTATCCATGGTTAAGTCATTTCTATTGATCAGCAACTATGACTTTGTATATGACCACACATGTGAGATGGCTAACAACTTGAAAAATGGATTAAGTTTTAAAATATAATTTTAAATCAATTCCATAGGCCTTAAAATCATATAGCATTTCAAATCCTAGCAAAATAGTTGTTTTTACATGCTAAGAGAGGGGAGGCTGAGCAGCTCCAAATTAAACATAATTGGCCAAGTTCACACTATACTTGGAAGTGATAAATGATTATTTTAAGATCACAGTGGGTGTTTTCAGAACACTTAAGGTAGAATCTCAACAAATCATAAAATTTAGCCAGGCTTTGAGCAAGTTTTATACATCTTGTCCAAAAGGAAAATAACTCTTATTTTAAAATGATATCCCCCAAAGACGAAATTAGACAGAAAAAGGCCACATATATTTTACCTTATATTTTCAGTAGATATAAGATGACTCTTTCATTTTAATGTAAATTATTTATATATATATTTCAAATAAATACACAATAATAACGGTGAACTATAAGCCATGCTTATATGCTGCAATAGATGGGCTCACCTATCCTGCTTAACTAAAAGGGGATTTGCTTTGTTTTGGCTTGGTGGCAGTCACTTATAGTTTACTTTAAAAAAAATCAAGCAAACCTTGGCTTAGCCAGCATCTTGTTTGAGGACAAAATGTTCTTTCTCTCCTTCTGCCAAGAAATTAACCCATCTAGTGTCACATTCAGATAATGAAAGAAAGACTCAAAAGGAGACCAATAACAAACCAGCATAAGGTAGGTGTTAAGGTATTGAACTGGGACTGGAAAGACACAGATTCAATTCTCCTCTCAGCCATGGAGTTCACTAGTTTGTTTTGAGCCAATTCCTATTTCTTAATTCAGCCTATGTCATAGGGTTGTTGTTAGGGGGTAAAATGAAAAATATGGTTACACTTCCAGCAAAATCTCCAGATATTCAGACAGACAGACAGACAAATAATACAATAGGTAAGTAGGTGGGTATGGAGAGAGAAACTATAGATAGGCAGGCAGATTGGTAGATAGGTAGGTAGATAGACAGACAGACAAATAGATATCCACTCCTTTCTGTTTGAATAATTCAATTAGGGCAAATTATGCAGAGTTTTAATGTGAAAAGGGCTAGAAAGTCAGGCTGATATGAGGACACTGGGATATGGGACAAGAACATTCTTATTCTATTATTCTTATAGTATTTTCTTTGGCAAGTTCTACTTGCTCTTGCCATTACTCATTTAATGAGCGGAAATGTCATGCATAGGTTGGTTTATATATTGTACTTACCAAAGGTTTAAAACATGGTTCATTGAATAAGCCATAGTTTTGGATTCACAGACACATAGTTTGGCAACTAAACCACAATCCGCTGAGATAACACAGCTTGCTAAACCATGAACAAACAAACTACCTTGTGGCTTAATGTAGCCTATGAACCCAGTTAGCCAGGTGACACCACTAGGAGAAGCCAAAATGTAATGAACAAGGCATAATGCATGCAAAACTCTCCAGTTATTTTTGTTGTTTTATGGAGCTGCCGTTTTGTCACACTCAAAACTGTACCAAAAGAGAAATCCCAGATTGGGAAGGGAGTGGCCGAGAAAATTAATGGAGGGAAGGAAAAGGATCAAGCTCTCAGGAGTGGCTTCTGACAAACTTAACTTTCTGCTTTTTCCTACCCAGAGTCTATCTACACTCACAGTTTGGCAGTAGAAGGCAAAGAGATTCTTTTCCACATCTGGGACTTTCCTTGCTCACAGGTGAGGAAGCAAGGATAACAAAAAATATCAATGAATATGTGTATTTGCGTCTATGTACAGTTCAATATAGTTATGATTTACCTTTTAATAAGAACATATGTGCCTAATAAAATTATTATTCCCCTCATCCTGCATTCTTATTGTGCTAATCAGAAAAGCAAGTTACCATTCAAAGACTAATAACTATATCCAGTAGAGTTGTGCATTGCTTCATTTTAGGAGGAGATATTTGGAATGCATGGGAGTGCAAATACAACACTTGTATTATTAAAGCTCATTAAAGGACCTGTGCCTGCATCAACCTGGAAAAAGATATGGCTTCCTTCATGAGCTTCAGGACAATTAGTCTGTTTGTGCTTCCATTCATTCCAAAGATCTCTTCTTCCCTCTTTGAGGGAGATGGGCAGTTTCAAAATTCGAAAAAATAAATGAATAAAGCCCTTGGCACAGACCGGACGTCCAGGGTCTACTCTATAAAAGTTTGGAAAAATAAAGAACGTTGTAAAAGCTCCATGCTGGTTTTATAAAAAGTATCCTCGATTTGCAATGTTTTTTCGGTCCTTTGAAGGATGAATTGTTATCTGTATAGCTTTTGCTATTTACCTATACTTTGGTTTCATTCTGAGATGAATCATCTTTTCAGTTCAAGGAGCCATATGGTGCATCAAGGTTCAACTCCAAAAGACTTGGTAAAGAGAAAGGAAGAATAAAACTGTGTTCATTGACTTTAATTTAAATTTAATTAATATTAAATTGCATCAATTAAGTATAATTATGTGATTGTTCCCGTGCAATCAAGAATTTTCACCTTCTGTCACATTATAATTTGGCAGATCCTTTTGGAGGGATGCTGGGGGTTGTATTCAAAGCTTTAGAGGACTGTATCCAGCCTGGGAACACAGACTGTGCTTCTGAGTTTTAGCTAACACAGCCTTCTTCTCACAGTCTTTGCACCAAGCCATAATATGATTTCTTTGTTTGTAACTTCACATGTGTTATAAACCATGCTGTAGCAATTGTTATTGTATGATTGTTGTCAAAATTTACCTAGTCTATCAGAAAGTTATAACTGATTTGGACGTTTTGACTATCATATCCTTTACAAGGATCTGGAACAGCTAAAGGTATTTTATAATATGTGTGCCATTCCAAGTGGTGCAACCTTTGTAATTTATGAGTTGAGATTCTGTCCATGCCATTGTGTTCAAACACTTTTCCAGATTTTTTCACGTGACACCAAGAACACCAAACATTATTGGCACAACTACTTTTGTTTTTCACATTCTCTCAGTTATGATTTTCAGTCCATTCGTCTAACAGAGCTATCAGCTAAATGTTACAACCTTACCTGTTTTGTTATTCAGGAGAAGTCAGAGGAGAGCTCATCTAAAGATAAGCGCATCCAATGGGCCGATGGCTTTGTCTTGGTCTACAGCATCTGTGACCGTGCTAGCTTCAACAGTGTCCAGCCCAAAGTCCAGTTCATCAAAGCTACCAAGGAAGGCCCAAGTCAGGAAAAAGTGCCCATTGTTATTGTAGGCAACAAGCGAGATCTACACCATCACCGGGTGGTTTCCAGTGAAGAGGGCCGTCTCCTGGCCCTGTCCATGGACTGTGAGTTCTATGAGGTATCAGCAGCTGAAGCCTATCATGGGGCTCTCATGGTCTTCCATGGTTTAGGAGAACGCATATGTGAGGCCAAACTGGCCCTAAAGAAAGGCACAGGAATCCGTAATATTGTCAAGAGTGTATCTGCTGTGTTTGCTCGGAAAAGAACAGACTCAATGTGAGAAGAGATAATCATCTGGGAACCTAATGAGAGGACAATCCTTTTTAGTAGAGCATGGATTTTGCTGATATAAAATGGAGTGAACCTCCTCATTCTGCTAAACCTGAAAGGAGGGGGTATATATGAGTGTCCCTGGTACAAATTCAAGAAGAATGAGGCTATCAAAGGAAGGAAATGGTTATGCTTGTCTTCCCATGCTAAAACAGCAGGACAAAAGGATTTGCCCAAGAGAAAGTGATCATCTTGGCCAAGTCCGTCTAGTAAGTTGGAATTGGAATTTGGAAATCCTGTATAAATTTTATACCAGTGCAATAGCCAGTACTGTACTCATTTTGACGTTGGCAGAGAGCTGTATGAATGGAACATCATCACTCTGTCCCATATATAGATAAACTGGGCTAAACTAGAGTTTGTCTAATTAATGACTTACTGGATAAACAACAGTTTAATATTTAACACTGGTCTGAAGCTATAAAGGGAAATCATATGATGATACCCTATTATAAGTTCTACCCCAAGTTCAGGAGATGTTGTGGAAGGTCTCTCTGGGGTCTGGAAGCTATACGTTTGGGTGGGAAGAAACGAAGTGAGATTCAACCCTAACAAAGCAAAGTGCTTGTCTGTTCAGACAGTGATTGACTTTGGGACAACATCACTCTTAGTTTTGGATAAGGGAGACTGCTTCCCTGAAAAAGCTGGTTCACAAACCAGAGTGCCTGGGTTCACACTACACTGTAAGCCAAAGCTAATTATATAAGGCTTAATGCAGTTAAGCCTATACCTATAACAGTTTTGTTTGCTGGTTGGGAAACCATAGATGCTAATATATGCTAACTTCAGAGAGATAATTATAATAATCTCCTGCAAAAAATAAAAATGGACAACATTAAGACTTAGGTAAAGATGTAGAACTTCTCCATTGCATTATCCCTGACTTAATCTGATGTTCTCTAACTGGCAGCAGTTCTTCAGGTGAGTCCCTACTCCCTGCCTCTGCCACTGGAGAGCCTTTAACTAGAAATGCCAAGGACTGAAAACTGGCATCAGGTTTAGTGGGCATCTTCTCCATCCCTGGTGCTGGTGGATTTTGGAAGGCTGACTGATCTAGATAATAGTGCTGCTATGCTACCTAGGAAGTTAGACTTAGCTGCCATTTTAATACCAACATAGCTGGAAGTAGGAATTACCTGTGGGGGCTTTAAACAAAGATTGCACCTGCAATGATTTAATCTAAATATTGGTGCATGAAGATAATTGTCCTTCCTTGTCTGTTTCTTAAATCCAATAAAATTTGAACGTGGATAGTTTGTTTGCTGTAGCTTCTCCATGTAGATCAAAGGCAACCTGTCTTTTCCCCAGTAAATGTGAAGAAGGAAGGAAGGAAGGAAGGAAGGTCAAAGAGAGAAACTGGGTGGCCTCATTCATGTTTAGATTTGTCCAGCTCCCCCAATTCCCTTCTCTGCTGTCATCAGGTTGGAAGAGCCATATCAGTAGCATCTCTCTGCTGAGATAGGAGGATCTCTGCCAAGTTCTCCTTCAACCTCCGGCTCTGTCTTGCTTTCTTTTGTTGACTCAGTTATTGCCAGCCAGCAGCACTGCAAGTTAGATGCTTGGAACTAGATGTCCTCAGATGTCTTTCCCTCCCTCTCTCCCTTCCTCCATCCTCCCTAATGGCACATAAGGCTCCTGCTAAGTGAGACACAGCACACACACCTGTTACAATTAAAGATGTGGCTTCTTTCCAAGCTCTTATGTGGGTGTGTTGGGTCTTAAATAAGAAGAGATAGGATAAGAGCTTCCTGTCTCCTGCTGGAAAAAATCCCCAGGATTCTACAACTGATGAAAACTGGAGGGAAAAACATCAGAATTGATTTCCCAAGAGACAAAAAAACTGATTGGCAAGTTATTCTCCTACCTGCTCATCCCAAATGCCTTGATTGGGCAGCCTCGCAAGGGTGATAAAGGCACTCTGCATATGTTTGGAGCACTCCAGCTTAGTAGATCAGAAAATACAAAGAACGTAGGTTCCCAGATAACTAGAGTAAGGGGCTAATTTTTAAAAAAGAATTTTGGAGCCCAGATCAGTAAGGGATAGCTGTTTATATATCACCTTAAGCTGTGGTTCATTAAGCAATGCTTTATTTCCTCAGCAACAATTGGTTTGGGTTGTGGTATATGATGGAAGTCTTATTTTAGAAACCATCATGGCTATTTTGTCACAATTAGTAATAGCCAACCAGACTCTGTTCATAAATTGCAATGTATGAATCCAGACAGGGCTTTGAGATGAAAATACTGCGCCTGGATCTGGAGCTTTCCCAGCAAAAATTCTGCAGTTTTGAATTTTGAAAGATAAAGGCATTGAATGTTGACAAATATTTCAGCCAGTCCTTTTTCATGGAATTATATGAGTATAACATGAAAGGTGAAAGACACTGCATTGAATTTCAAAGAGGAAGTGTAATATCATGAAATTATGATGCGGAGAAATGGATCAATAGACATTTCTACCACTATCGTCATTCAGACCAATTTATTTCCAATATTGAAAAAAATCATTTTGCAATTCCATCATTGCAAAAAAAAAAAAAGGTAAATGCCTAGGACAAGATTCACAAGTTGCATTAAGAAGGACCATAGACACTTTGTGGGGGAGGGGAGAGAATGAACTGAAAAGCAGTCCAATTGGAACCAGATATACCCTTTGGATAAATGTATCTGGCTGGATTCATACTTTATAGGATCACAGAATCGGAAGCTGCTTCGTGCTCATCTGCTCCAGTCCCCTGCTTGGTGCAGCATCTTCTATTGCATCTCAGATGTGGCTGTGCAGCCTCCACTTGAAGATCTCCAATGAAGAACTTACATAGCAGCCTATATCACTAGCCCATCCCCCATACAGCGAGGAAGCCCCTCCTAAGGTCTATCCTGAACCTCATTATTTTCATCCACGAGTTCTGGTCCTGCTCTCTGGGGCAACAGAAAATAAGTCCACTCTTTGAAGACTGCTATTATTTCTCCTTTCAGTCATCTCTTCTGTAACCTAAACATACTGAGATCTGTTAAGAGTTCCTCAGTGGGTTTGGTTTCCAGGCCCTTCAACATCTTAATTACTTTTGTGATAAAGCCATAGTTTGTTGAATAAATCCAAAAGTTGTGGCAAGCTGTATGGACCCAGTCATCATTAAAGTGTGTGTGAATAGCATTTAAAAACAATTTTCTGGTGTCCGTCTTTTAAGTTTTGGAGTTAAGTCCTAAAATTTAAAAAGGAGTCCTGGGTATTGAGCTTAATCACAAAATGTTTCTCGAAGCAAAACCACTTTTCTGATTTTAAGTACACAGTACACTTAACTTGAATCTTTGAGACCCAATATTTCTTGTTCCATACATTGTGATGCTTTCACAGCATCCTAATCAATGTGTGTAAATAAATACGTATGTGGCAGCACCGTACCTTTTTTTTAAAAAAAAGAATAAAAACAACATGAACACATCCCTTATATTGGCATTTTAGCCTCATAATTCATTTCTAGAAGGTAGGGGGGGGAAATGGCATGCTTATAGAATATATAGGGCTGTGGTTGTTTTTATGAAGAAATGCATAAAGAATGCTTGTGATGTTACAAGTGTATCACTTGGGATATGAATGTCTGCATATTGTGTGAAGATGTCTGTGAAGACTCTCACTCGTCCAGGGTAATTGCATCGCAACAAAGTTTAAAAAAAACAGGCATCTGGAC
>JANHZU010005358.1:87790-99152 GCA_032468055.1 Acrochordus granulatus | reverse complement strand
GAAAAAAAATGTTTTCAAGTGCTATATTTGACTATCAGTGTAGATAATTAACTATAAAAATGTCAAAAAAATAAACACTGGAAAGAGTTCTAAAAAGACCTGGGGCTTAAGAAGCAAATAAAGTACTTGATATCATGCAGATATTCTGGGATATAGTTTCAAGCATTTTAGGGGAGAAAGAAAGAAACCATGGAATCTTCTGAGAGATCAGGAAACTTTGTGCAAAATGAAATGGGGACATTAAAAATCTTTGAAGGTAAACAACAATTTTGGCATAAAAAGAAAACTAGGATTTAATACTATTCATTGTACTCATATTTAATATATTGATGATGAGATACATAGAGCATTTAATTTTTCAAGAGCCCAAGTTCTCTACTGAGGCTAGTAGTTCTTAAGCAAAGAAGTCATGACATAGAATTACAGGGTATTCCACAATGGCATTTAGAGCTCAATTAGAGCACCAAAAATTTCATAGCATATTATCTGGCCCAACTTGCAAACAATAAAAAATGTAATTCAATATCTTCCCATCAACATTTTTGGAGGGTAAATACCACAAAATCCCTTACAATGGCTTTGTCCTTGTAAAGATGGGAGCTCTGAATTACAGGATCACTTCCTGCTGTACTGTGCCTCCTGAGCCTCTTGTTTTGCCCATGATGCAGCTGCAGGCTGTGCCCTCTTTTATCTGACCATTCCCTTTGCAGTATCTCTTCTCCTATTTCTCAAGGTCTTTCTTACATACCATTACACAATGTGACTGGGCTGGTGTCATAATCCAGCCTATGACCACTGCAAGACCTGATTGGTTTTTTCCTTGCTTCCTCCCTTCATATTCATACAGGGAAGAAAACCTTTGCTGGCTAGTTCCTGAATGGACTGGTCTACCAGTGCCTACCATTTCTTTTTAGGAATTATTCTCTCATTAGATTTCATTATTTTCCTGGATGCGTGCATAGATGGCTGCTTTCACAATTTCCCCATATATCTCTGTTAATATAATATAAATAAGACCCTTGTTTTTCCCTTGCATTGCAGTATCCGTCCTCTGATGTTACCATAATCAGAGCAAGAGAGAACAGGTTGTTCTTTCATTCCTACATTCATCATTAGGTCCAAGAAACGTTAGTGGCAAGAAAGAACTGATAGTTCATCTTCATAAAAAAAAATAGTAAATGTTGCAACTTTAAGATGTAAAATAAATAAATAATAAAAGGGAGAGGGGAGAGGAGGGGAGGAGAGCTTTGCTGTACAGTGGACAAGGAATAGGAAACAAGGGGAGCATGGCTTACCCAGACTGGGCAGAAACTGAAAGAGTACCTTTTGTAAGGGTTGAATGGAGCACAAGTTTCTCAGGTTAAGGCTTGTTCATTGATGATCAACTGCAAGGATATTTAAGAAAAAAAACAGCAACTGCCTGCCCTATAGAGAACCTGGTGTCCAATAACCTGGGCAGAAACTGAAATGGTGTCCAGTGCAAACGATGATGACTGAATAGAGCAAGAAGTTTTTAGATAAGGTGGGAAATCACTGCTCATGAAAAGTCCATTGATTTAGCAGAGCATTGTTGATTCAGCTGCAAGATTTGAAAAAAAAAAAAAGGTAGCAGGAAAGAGAACAGTCCAGCCTGGTAGCCCAGGATAAAATGGCTGCTCAGTCAGTGAGAGGGAGCAAGTGTGGCAGACCCTGCAGCCAATCCTACTGCAGCTGCAACTAAATCAGAATGAATGCTGACAAACATCCATTCTGAAGGCTCAAGTTTGAAAACAGAAAACACCCAACAACTTTCTATGGAAGGTGGAAAACACAACTTGGGTGCACCTGCAATAGGCTGGGAATGGGGGGAATATGACATCATCTCTTTCTGCATGCAGAAAGGGCTGGGTGACCCTTATGGAACTGACAAGCATAAAATATGGAATGACCCACAGCTAAACCTACATTCATTGCTGAAGGCAAAGTTCCCTGTCCCTTTATACTATGTTGCCCTTAAACAGAGCCAAAAATGCTAAAAGTTGCAAAACTATGTTGTGATGTTAGAAATATTCCCAAGTTTTTGTCCAAACATGCACAGATGTTAAATGATAATAAAATCAAAATTTTAGTTGTTTTCTTTCTTGTATCACAGTAGGAAATCCCAGTCAATTATGCTCTACTCTGAGAGAAAGTATTTTCCCTCTGAAAACTTTGCCAATGCCTTAAATGTTAATGGCTTGGTTTGTCTTTTTCTAAATGTTCCATAAAGGCTGAGGAATTCTGCTTTATGGGAAGCCAGGTTTCTTTCAGTGCCTCCTTCTATAGCATTCTTACTCTGCAGACACATTTGTCAGGAAAACATTCCGTACACATTTCTGGTTGGCAAAAAAACTGGCCGGTTGCTTCAGTTGCTTCATATCATTGAGAAAGAAGATCCTTTGAGAAACAAGATCCCTCTCCAAGCTTCCATCCATGAAGGAGGTAATCTCCATTAAGGAAGTAAAAGTATTTTATTATGGAACTTGCTAAGAGTGGACTTGGATTCTTCTCCTTCTATGGTATGAAGAACCCCAGTAGAAGCAAAGTCTTGTTATCTGCCTCAACCTAGCTCTTGACTTATTCTCCTTTTCTAATAGTCAAATCGCTTTGTCTGCTTACAGCACTATAACACTCTCCTCAGAGGCTGTATCTCCTTCATAATACAGCCTGGAATGACCATGTAGCTATGTGTAATTATGTAGTCATACTTAATTGTTCCAGGAAGTGTTGTATAGGATTAGGAAAGTTTCAGTATGACAAAGGAGAGAAGAAAGAATTTGTATGTATAGGCAGTAATTTTTACTATGAAAAGAAGCAACAGTTGAAAGTTGCAAGTACCCAAGTATTTTCAAAAGTAAATTAAAATAAATATCTGCACTAAACCAAGCAGCAAGTTTACATCCTGATATTTCGTAGAAAAATCAGAATGTGAGATCAGAAATTGATTTATTTAGGACAGGATTTATAACCTGTCCCATTCTGTAGAATCAGGGCAACTCACATAAATTCAGAACAAGAAACAAACAGTATGTTAACATTTGAAATTAATTAGATCAAACAATAAAAAAGTTAAGCCTAACATCAAGCTAAATATTGATGATGAAAGCCAGTTTGGTCTAGTAGTTAAGGTAACAGACTAACAAGTGGGAGGTCAAAAGTTCTAGTCCCACCTTGGCCAAGAAAGCCAGCTGGGTGACCTTGGGCCAGTCCCTCTCTCTCAGCCCAATTCGCTTCTCAGGGTTGCTGTTGTGGGGAAAATAGGAGGAGGAAGGTGTGTTAAACATGTTTGCTGCCTTGAGTTGATAATAAAATCAATAAAAGCAGGAAATAAATACGACAGCACTGTATCTTAACAGTTAGCTCCAAACTCATGAAAAAAGATCTTCACCATTTTCCTAAAAGCTATGAAAAAAGGGACAAGCAATTTCAAAGTATTGGAGTACACGGAGAGGACAATGTCCAGCCTCCTATCTCTGTGACATCACCAAGCACAAAAGTCCTTCTTACATTGCACAGGACAAGCAAAATCCCCCTACAGCAAAAAGTAATGTCTGCCTTGTTAATCTTCTACCATCATCCCAGCAATTGGCATTCAAACAGTACAGTTATGAAAATGACTAATAATCAGAGTACCAAAAAATCGAAACTCTTTAATAATCATGGCTAGTACCATTGGAAGCTTCATTCTCCAAGAATTCTCTTAACCTCACTTAAAGTGATCTAAACCTGTGTTTTTCAACCTCAGAAATTTGCATGGGCTGGGAGTTGAAGGCCACACATCTTAAAGTTGCTATGGTTGAGAAACATTGATCTAAACAATAATCTCGATTGCAAAAAATGCAGACTTTCTTAAAAAGGCAACTGGACTTTTATTATTAGATGTGATCAGAAAACGTTTTGCCTCCTATCCAGGAGACTTTATCAATTCCATGTGAAAAAAGGATGGTAAGAAATACATACATTTTTCAAAAAGGGGAAGGAAATGGGAGACACAGAAAGGTTTTCACGTAACAAGCTAGACAGAGTGATAAGGTGAGCAATAAAGATTTAAAGAAAGATTGCCATGTTTTGGAGGAACAAATGCCATACACTAAGAAGGTTTTACTTAATGAAGTACTTTAACACATCTATTTTCATAGCAATAACACAATGGCAATACTTTGTACTATTAATTCCATCCAGAAAATGGGTCAGATATATGCAGAGTACACAAGGGTGTCTTCAACAGTGTGATCAAAGCTCCACCAGATTTTTATGTGTGTTG
Source organism: Acrochordus granulatus (assembly GCA_032468055.1). Lineage (NCBI taxonomy): Eukaryota > Metazoa > Chordata > Lepidosauria > Squamata > Acrochordidae > Acrochordus > Acrochordus granulatus. The sequence goes on along the minus strand of JANHZU010005358.1, from coordinate 94,870 downwards.
CACACATGAAAAACAGGCAGAATTTCAATCACACCATCTTGTCTTTTTTACCATATCTCGAGGCACCCCTGAAACTACACTTGCTCGTCTTGGTTATGACATAAACTCATGAATGAAAATACAGAAATGTATTCAGGTAGCTTGAGAAGGACATAATCCTTTCTTTGTATGGTATTAATATGAAGACTTACTTGCTCCCAAATGTAATCATTTTATCTTTCTAGAAAGATGAATGGGATTCAAATATACTTATGTCTGGCTGCAATATGTCGAGAATATCTATAATTTTAGAAGGGAAGAGAAGGCTTTTGCTGCTTTATTAATCTGATGCTTTCTCTTCCTTAAATATCTCATTGTTAATACCTGTTTTTGTTGAACAATGTGAACTTTGCAAAAATTACTTTGTAAAAATAATTAATGTCAGAATATCAGGAGACATGGTTGATTATTCAATGAGAATGTGATGATGTAAGAATTGACAACCTGAAAGAGAGAAAGCACTTAATGTCATGCTCGATCATGTCTTTTGCTGGATCCTGGTCTGCGTTATTCATTCTTGACCCTCTCAGTAATAGTCTCCTACCTGTTCTTTTTATTCCTTTCCTGATCCACTTACATTTCTTGCCTATGTGTTTTACCTTTGCATTTCATACTTGTTTCCTTCCTCTGGATGGCTTGTTACCCTTTCATTTGTATCATTTCATCTGTTTCATTCTGCTATGTCCTACACCAAAATTGAGATGAAATCATATCTGGATCCATCTAATTTAATAATCCATTTTTTCATTAATATGGGACAATGCCTTTTGGCCTAATAGGTCTTGGAACCCTCTTGTGGATCTCTTGAAATATCTCTGAGAGATCTCTTGCAGATCTTTCAGTGGGAAGGCAAATAATAGTAATCAAACAAAGCTTGTGTATTATTACTAATTACCTCTGCAATGCATCGCAAAAGTGGACCTGGTAGGCATTGTCTGCAAAATGTTGTAAAGTTGTCTGAAAAGTGAACCCCTAGCATAAGGGTTCCTGAGATACTGTGGGTAGTCCTTAGCTAACAATCCCTGGAAACTTATAAAAAGTCTATGGCTGGTGCATTGTTAGAAGAAAATTATAGTAGTCTTGTTGTTGTTCGGTTACTCAGTCTTGTCTGACTCTTTGTGACCCCATGGACCACAGCATGCCAGGCCTCCCTGTCTACCACTGTCTCCTGGAGTTTGCTGAAATTCATGTTCATTGCATTGATGATACTATCCAACTATCTCATCCTCTGCCATCTCCTCCTCCTTTTGTCTTCATCACGGTCTTTACTAATGAGTCTTCTCTTCACATTATATGGCCAAAGTATTTGAGCTTCAGTTTAGTATCTGTCCTTCCAATGAATAGTCAGGGTTGATTTCCTGTAGGATTGACTAGTCTGATCTCCTTGTAGTTCAAGGGACTCTCAGGAGTAGCTCAAATTCAGGAGAAGTCTGATAACACCTTTTCAGACTAATACATTTTATTAAAAACTTTAGGCTTGCGCAGGCTTACCCGAAGGGGGGAAAATCTGCCTCTTTGACCAATATGGACAGCATTAAAAAAATTGCTTCCAAGTCAGATGATTATTTGTTGAGATATATCTTGCTTTGTTTTTGTATTTCAAACATAGTAATCAAAACATGAAATATAATTTTAAAAAATAGATTAAAATTAGTGCTAAAATTAAGTAACAATTCAAAGCTTTGTGGAAAGAGGGAATATGGCTGCCCTTCTAAATGTGGGAAGAGTGTGAGTCATGTGCAGTTTCTAAGGTAATGGATTTCACAGTTTGGGGTGGTCCAGAAAAAGACCCTTTTGAATAGCCTCAATACAAGGGTTCTTGCAAATCATAATATCTAGGCAAGGCTCATTACAAGAGAGTCAGTTCTGCAGATATTTATGCCTGAAACTGCTGGAGCTTTAATGTTTCACAGCTCAAATTCTTGACTAAGGCAGGTCTCTCAACACAATCAATCAATATGTTTTTCATATTGGATATTGACAAAATGATTTTGGAAAACTGCAAGAGAAGGAAGACCAACTTGAATGTAGCCTGGATTGATTACAAGAAGGCACTGGACTCTCTGCCACATGACTGTAAAATCAAGTGTCTAGAAATAACAGTAGTCAGAAGTTACTGGTCAATGGAATTAGAGTGGGTGAGATTAATATTAAGAGAGGAATCATTCAAGGAGACTCACCATCACCACTACTGTTTGTTATGACACTGATCCCTTTGTCAACAGTACTGAACATGTCAGGCAATGGCTATCAAACTTCAAAAACATCTGCCAGGCTATCCCACATGGACAATCTGAAGCTATATGGAAAAACACAATCTGAAATGCAATCACTGCTCAAAAATATACAGCCAAGATATTTGCAGTTGAGTTTGGACCAGATGAATGTGCCATCCTTACTATCAACAGGGGGAAAATAGTGAAAACTAAAAGACTCAAGATGCCCTATGGAAATAACATCAAGAATCTGGATGAAGATCATTATAAACACTTGGACATCCTTCAAATTGAGAAGTTTAGAAATGAATACATCATGAGAGTGAAGAAGGTATTAAAATTCAAACTCATTGGAGAAAATGCCATCAAAACAATGAATAATTGGGTAATTCCAGTCATAAGTTACATTGCTAGAATAGTAGACTTAAACAGAATTAAAACCCATAGATAAAAAAACCAGAAAATTACTTCATCCATGCAGTGATGTTAACAGAACAAGAGCTGTCTGTTAATAGGTGGGTGTGGAATATTACAAGTACACAGACAGTCGAAGAAGGAAAAAAAGGGCATTGGAAAAATGCATCAAGGCTGGTATATCATGAAGTCTTACTGAATACCTGGTAGATCAAATTGGCTTACAAGGAAGACCAAATAAGGAATAGAAAAAGACATAGTAGATGGTTCATATTTCTCCTGGCAATCTTAATTCCAACTTGTGATTCATCCAGCCTGGCATTTTGCATGATGTACTCTGCATATAAGTTAAGTAAGCAACATGACACTATACAGTCTTGCCACACTCCTTTCCCAATATCGAACTAATCCATTGTTCCATGTCTGGTTCTAACTGTTGCTTCTTGATTAGTATAAAAGTTTCTCAAGAGACAGGTAAGGTGGTCTGGTACTCCCATCTTTTTAAGAATTTGCCAGTTTGTTGTGATCCACACAATCAAAAGCTTTAGTGTTGTCAATGAAGCAAAAGTAGATGTTTTTCTGGAACTCCCTTGCTTTTTCCATGATCTAGCAAATGTTGGCAATTTGATCTCTGGTTCCTCTGCCTCTTGAAACCCAGCTTGTACATCTGATAGTTCTCGGTTCACATACTGCTGGAGCTTGTGGTATTTTGAGTATGACCTTGCTAGCATGTGAAATGAGTGCAATTGTACAGTAGTCTGAACATTCTTCGGCATTGCCCTTCTTAAACGTAAACTGACCTTTTCCAATTTTGTGGCCACTGTTGAGTTTTCCAAATTTGCTGGCATATTGAGTGCAGCATTTTAACAGCACCAAATTTTAGGATTTTAAATAATTCAGCTAGAGTACCATCACCTCCACTAGCTTTGTTGTTAGTGATGTTTCCTAAGGCCCCCTTGACTTCACACTCCAGGATGTCTGGCTCTAGGTCCACGACCATGATAACCATCATGGTTATCAGGGACATTTAGATCTTCCCTATGTAGGTGTTCTGTATGTTCTTGCCATCTCTTCTTAATCTCTTCTGCTACTGTTAGTTTCTACCATTTTTGTCCTTTATCATGCTCATCTTTGCACAAAACTTTCCCTTGATTATTCCAGTTTTCTTGAAGAAATCTCTAATCTTTCCCAGGCTATTTTCCTCTATTTCTTTGCATTGTTCATTTAAAAATATCTTATCTCTGTGGATTGGGAGTGGGTGGCATAGTATTGGGTCACTTCCATTTTACAGGGCCAGTCCCAGTTGGCGTTATAGTGAGAGGTCCACCTGCAGCCACTACTATGTGGCTGCTGCAGGGTTCGGTATTTTTCCCATTCCAATCTACATTCTAAATGAAGCTACTGAAGCTCATTTGTCACCATGTGTACTTATTGCACACTGCTACTGAATTATACCTCTCCACTCCTGGCAAACTAAGCAATGCTGTTGATGTCCTATCCCAGTGCTTGGATAGTTTTTGTATCAAACTATTATTCCAAACATTAAAAATTGCCTTTCTGTAACTTTCCACTGTGTCTGACATCCCTGGTTATTCCATAGTGGTCTTCCATCCCAATACTGATTTAATCTGACCCTCCTCAGTTTCTGAATGCATACAAGTTCTACCATCTGCTGAAACACCAAGAATCTTAGTGGATATTAAAGAAAGGACTGGTGTTACTTGGAGGACATACGGATAGGGGAACATCATCCATATTAGGCCTAAACCTGGCCACAAATTAAATATTAAACCATAATGGGCAGTAAATGGCACAGTTTTAAAGTAAATCTTGAAACTGAAAATATTGGTGCAGAATAGCATGGAATAGATTACAGATATTGTAAGCTTAAAAGCAATTCAACAGGGAGTTATTGAACAGAGCTTTTTAGGTAATCCCCATTCAAGGGCACTGCTACCTTGCAGCTGCCAGCACAAGGGGAAAAACTCTGTGATCTTGATACCTGAACCTCTGTTACCAGCACAGTAATCATCTTCCTGGTGTTGTCTGACAGTGATGTGGGTGAGTTGGAGACAGAAGGCCAGAACACCATTTAAGTTTCTCGAAACATGCTGATTTTTAAAGGAAGCGTAGGGCTGCAAAAGTCTGGACCACCACTGGGTGGCAGCGAAGACATGTTTTTCTTGCATGTTTTTGCTGCCACCTTGTGGTTTCTAAGATAGTTTAAGCCATGAGATTCTTCATTTACGTTTCTGAATGTTTGGATGTATGTGCCCATTTGCTCCACCATAAATGCCATTAATCAATAAATGAATATGTATACATTAATCAATAAATGAATATGTACACTGAAAAGAATATGTATTCTTTTCAATCTGAAGGATATGTTCTACTTCTTACAGTAAATTTGCTTAATCTAATATCTTCTGTGTTCTTACTACAGTTCTTACTATAGCTCTCAGGTTTCCTAGGCACTATGGCAAATTACCAGGCTGATCAAGAATTGGGGTGGGGGGTTAAAATCCCTCCCATCTGATTAGCCTCAGATTCAAATGGCTGATAAAAATATTATTTTCAGAATGACACCTTTGCAAACAAGAGAGGAAACAGACATTTAGGGAAAGAATGTTTTATTTTGTTTTTAAGCTTCTATGAGGGTTTGTACAAACAGTAAAAAAAGCTTTTCAAAAGTAATGAAGAATGTTCTTTACACAATTGTTGATGTGTTTTTAAATCCCAAAGTTCCACTCAAATGGACCAGACTGACCTCACTACCTGGAGGCAGGCAATACTTCTGGCAAACTGTCTGGAATACAGTACAGAACAAGGATGATTACTATATAAGAAAATTCTTGTTCTAAGACTTTGCACATGCCAGGTAATAGACAATGGGATTCAGGATAGTGAGCCCAACCTGAGAGATGGCTAGCAAAAACAGAAGTCAAAATAGGTGACAGAACTGCTGTATGTAGCTTTATTGAACCTACAGGATGGTTCACTTACAACAGAGGGACAGAAAAAGTGTTTCATACCAGACTGTTGAAGCATCTGAAGTTCCTCCTCAACAATCTTTCAAAATCCAAGACACAACTGTTATTTAAATGGAAACCTAGTTTTCTGATTTTTCAGCCTTTAGGAAAACCATAACCTCAACCAACCACACAGAAACTGTTCAGTGGGTCCAAGATCATACATAGGTTATCCAAGCCTGAGAAGGACAAACTGTAACTCAGGACTTCCTGTTTTTTTGCAGATGAACTCTAATGTTCACTCCAAGAAGACTACCTGCTTTTACTGTCCTATGGAATTGCTCTACAACTGATTACTGCAGCCAGCAACCTTTTCAGGACAAGCACCAACGTGGGATTTTTGTGCAGTACCTCAGATAGAAAAGCAATTGTTTCTGAATGCCTCAAATCTCCTGAGTTCTTGTGCAAATATACGGATCTTGCATCTCATGGAACTTTTGACCATTTGTAATTGAAACAAAAATTCAAAATCAATGGGTATCATCTAAAGAGGTTACTGCCAACCCCATCCTATTATTAAAACATCAAATTGTACAGTTGGCACTTGAATTCTTTTCATGCTTGTAATAATGCCCCTAGAAATATAAGAAGTTAATGAGAAATTTCTCCAACAAGGTCAGGAAAGTAGATATGTTAGATTCCATGGAACATTAGATGGGAGTGAAGACTGTTGGCATATTCAAGTGGTTTGATCGGGATAAGTCATAGATTCATGTGAATGTCACACAGGAAAAGGATTACTGAGTTTTTGAAACTGGGGTTTTCAGCCTTTATCACTGCCCAAATAAATAACTTCAGTATTTTTGGATAAATACCTTACTTTTAAAAATGGTTTGTTCAACACCAATATGAAACTAGAATCATATTATTAAAACAAAGAAAAAACTGAATGAAAATATATAATGATGCTTTTTAAGAAAGCTCCTCTCAAGAACAATCAGTAGAAAGGTGATTTTAAAGTTCTGAGAGGAAATACAGCTTCTCCAAACTTCTCTGAATAACACAGAATCTATAACTAAGAATGTATTGTCAGAAACAACAATGGAAACCATCACTTCCAAAATAAAAAATGCAGGAAAGCCCTCTGCATCTCTGCCCCAAATCAATTTAGCTTGCATAATTTTAAAATAAAGTTTACCCTATAATCTTTTAATCCTTATTCTGTCACCTTTCCTTCTCATCTTACCCATGAGCTTATAATTATGACATGTGTCTTTATTTCTTCCACAAAGCTATATAGATTTCTGGTTGGATTGCAACTTTTGTAAAGTAGGTTTTTGGGAGACAATCTAAATAGGTTGTCTATATTATGTCTGTGAAGACTCTCACTCGTCCAGGGTAATTGCATCGCAACAAAGTTTAAAAAACAGGCATCTGGACTG
>JANHZU010005358.1:77150-87690 GCA_032468055.1 Acrochordus granulatus | reverse complement strand
GCCTCTTGATGAGGGTGAAAGAGGAGAGTGCAAAAGCTGGCTTGAAACTCAACATTAAAAAAACTAAAATTATGGCAACTGATCCCATCACTTCCTGCAAATAGAAGGGGAAGAAATGGAAGCGGTGGCAGATTTTACCTTCTTGGGCTCCAAGATCACTGCACACAATGACTGCAGCCTTGGGAGGAAAGCTATGGCAAACCTAGACAGCATATTTATAAACAGAGACATCACCTTGCCGACAAAGGTCTGTACAGTCAAGGCTATGGTTTTTCCAGTAGTAATAAATGACTGTGAGAGTTGGACCATAAGGAAGGCTGAGCACCAAAGAATTGATACATTTTGTTGTGGTGCTGGAGAAGACTCTTGAGGGTCCCTTGGACTGTAAGGAGATCAAACCAGTCATTCCTACAGGAAATCAACCATGATTGCTCATTGGAGGGACAGATACTGAAGCTGAAGCTCAAGTACTTTGGCCACATAATGCAAAGAGAGGACTCTTTGTGGATTGTGATGCTGGGAAAGATAGAAGGCAAAAGGAGAAAGGGATGGCAGAGGATGAGATGGTGAGATAGCATAGTAAAAGCGATGGGAGTGGGTTTGGGTGGACTCAGAGAAGCAGTGCAGGACAGGGAGGCCTGGTGTGCTGCAGTCCATGGGGCTGCAAAGAGTCAGGCATGACTGTGTGACTGAACAACAACAAAGAGTGTCTTGCAACCTTCCCTGACAGCTTTCCAATTGACTTTGCTTCTTCCATGACTGTAAATACTGTAATTACAAGCTGGTTGCCAAATGCCCAGATGGAAATCATGTGATCGCAGAGGAGCTGTAATGGACAGAACTTCAAGGACTAGTTTTAAGTTTCCTTTTTCAGCACTGTGATAACTTTGAAGGGTTACTGAATGAATGGTTAATAAGCAAGGAACTAACTGCACAATTTTTAGCAAATGGATAAGAGAGTGAATGTAAATTTGAAACAAAGTGGGTGATAAAACACTCCTGGATGTCAAACTTGTTTAGAAAAGAGGCAGTCTGGCTGTGTCAAACCCATAAAGAAGACCCTTTACGTTGCTTGTAAAGAAGGAGTAGAAGACATTTACAGTATCTATTGAGATATTATTCAGTTTGAAGCATAGAAAATTGTGAGAAATAAGTCACTTTTAAATCAGCAAGGATGGCAAATAATTCAGTCTCAGATCTAAGGAAATTTTTCTGTAAGATATTGCAAGATCAAACAATGATTCATATTGGATCCTGCCTAACCTAAAGCCACCTTGTTCCTCTTCTAAAAATTCCTATTCAAAGATTAGTTCTCTAGCTTTGTTACTAGATTTATGGCATACATCAGAAGCACAAATCCTCCTCCTGTTTTCAGTCAAGCTGTTATATGACAAGATATTTAAGATATGGATGAGGCCACTGGATTGCTGATTAGGAAATATGGGAACTGTAATCTACATGACTAAAAATGGAGAAAATAGTAAAGGTTATCTCCTGCCAGTTCTGTCCAACTTTAGGGAGTGGTGCTCATCTCCATTTCCTAGCCAAAGAGCCAGCATATACAAAGATGCTTCCATGGTCATTTGGCCAGCATGACTATACACCAAGGTGCATGGATGCGGTTACCTTTCCACCGATGTGGTGCCTATTTATATACTTGCATTTTTACATGTTTCGAACTGCTAGGTTGGCAGGAGCTAGGGAAGACAACAAGAGCTCATCCTGTTGCATGGCAGCACTTGGGTCTCAAACTTGGGCTGCCTTTCTTCCAGCTGACAAGCTCAGCATCTGAACTCTCGTGCCACCATGCCCCTTTAAAAAAGCCAAGGAGAGATTCGAGAAGTGCAAATCAAATCAGAATAATTATTTCTTACTATTTGGACTCTGTGGTTCTATTAATGGAGCCAAATATCAGATTAAACGTTTTTCTGCAGTTGGAAAGGAATCCGGAGTCCAGCAATCTTTGGCAACTTTACGTGGGAATGAAAAGGTCCTAAATCTTTGAAAGCCGAACTAGATCAGACTTCCCAAAAGTGATCTCCTCCAATTGTATTAGAATTATAAATGCTAGTTTTTTTGTCAGCCTGGCTATGAGGAAAATACCTGGATGTTTTGGGGCTAAATCAGTATAGACAAAAGTGAGCTGGAATAGCCAATGATTTGGTCGTGTAAACAGCTTCTTGTCTTCTTAACTTTGGTGCACAGAGTTAATTGGCTCATTTGTCTTTCATAGGTCTGTCTATAGTCTGTACCAACACTATCATAAATACCTAAAAATATCTTAAATATCTATCTAAAATATTTATTTTAGATTATTAATGTAATAATATAAAATGTTTTGTTTTAATCGTAATATATAAATTGTAAACCACCCAGAGTCATTGAATGAGGTTGACGGCCATAGAAATCAAATAAATAAATAAATTTGGCTTCTACACTTATGGTACATGATACATCTCATGGGAATGTATCCCTAGGACTATGCAAAAAAAAAAAATTCCAGCAAAATTATAAGCCAAGAATGTCTTTCTTAGGAACTACACAGGATGAATGGCATTTATCAGATACAGTAACTCCAAGAAAGAAGTCAACAAATCAGAATGTAATAATACAGTATTTTTCAATTGTCAAGTGGTTTAAAGGATTCTCACTCACCAACCATAATGAACACAGAAAAATTCATCAGAAAGAGCTGATTCTGGTGCTTACAGATCTGAAATATTTACATCCACATATTTTAAGCATAATACTCCTTGGCAGCATGCCAGCATAACATTGCATGTCAGAAGGGAGGGGAGCGAATATTCCTGGATAATTTTAACTTTTAGGCTCTAGCTATTTTGACAAAATTAAATAGTTGTTTCCAAGAGAGTGGGAAAGCTTCTTACACCTCTACTAGTAATTCCCATCTGCAGAAGCGACTGTTGAGTTTGCCACTGTAAGATTGGTTTGCACTAATATGTTAACCTACTGTACCATCTCATCTTTGAGGGTTGCAAAAAGCAGGCTGCAAGATTTCAGGAGGGAACACCAACATGTCATAAAATTTGTTAATCTCATGCAATTTGGGCCATTTTATTTATTTCCCAAGAATGCCATCTGGGAGAGCCATGTTGTCTGCAGGTACCACAATGTTGATCGCCTACTGAAGCAGTAATCCTCCAAAGCTTTTGATAATGTAGTGATTTCCTTAAAGAAAAAAGATTTGGACTCACTCATCTCCAGCTAAAAAGTTCTTCAGCTGCTGGGATCAGAATGAACTCTGCCTGAAACCCAACGAAGGCACTGCCCTATGAGGTTGGATGAACACATGGTCCAACTATGTGTAAACTGGCTTCAAATGTTCGCGTGATTGATGAGGTGAAAATGATGCTACGTAACCATCAGTAGGTCTAACTCACAAAGTGAGGCATTACCAAGACAGATAGATTAGTAAGAAGTAGTGGGAAATGTCTTGTGATCGGACTAGTGTGGCTAGTTTTGGGTACTCTGTAGGTGGTCTTGCCAATTTCTGGCACTGCACTTTTTTATGCCTTGTCCTACCTCCTCAGAGTGTCTGTAAACAGATCATCTCTTATTTCATTGTTATTCTCCACAAGGCAACCCCCATGAAGTTCTTAGCAATACTCCTTTTTCTTCTTAGGAGAGCCTTGCCAGGCATTGTTTCTTTGTGTTCCATATTAGTTTCCAAAATAACATCTGTGAACAAGGAATCTTTTTGGATGGCAATGAAGAAAGATTTTTTTTCTCAAAGCTGGCTAGCAAACAAGAAGGAGCTGAGGTGCCTCTTACTAACTGCCTAATCCCATTTGTTTTCCCATTTATCCAATATTCTCTCAAGGCTGCATTTGGCTTATGTTGCTAGCAATCCGCTTGCTAGGTATTTCACTGATCCACATTATGTTCAAATTGTATATATCATGTGCTGCTTCTGGCTGTTTTCAATTGGCCTTCTATCAGTCCTTAAAGCTTCCAGTCATCGGGTGTGAAGCGGCATCCTGAAGTCACTTGAGCTAAATTTTAACATTTAAACAAAAGTGATGCCGAGAATCTGGTGGAAACTGTGATGTCCCTAAGTTTGACAAAATTATTATTTATGTGTTATAAAATTATTTATTACATTTCCATCCCACCTTTTCTCAAGATCTAAAAGCTAAAAAATCACCACTCATGTTTAGCCTCAGAACCACCCTTGTGAAGTAGATTAGACTGAGGCTAATCTAAAGTTACTCAGGAGCATCATGTTAAGTAGCAATTTAAACCTGGCAGATTTTCCCAGCCCTGGTTCAATATATGAACTAGTAACCCACAGTGTAGGAAAATCCCACATGCATTTCACTTCCATGACGACAAGCCCAAGGCTCCACCTGAATATATAAAAAAATAGATTAACATAACTCTAAGTAGCTTATCCTCCTAATGTAGTGCTCAAAGTACCAATGTATTTCAGAGAGGAAGCAACGTAAGAAAGGATAAAAGCTGATCTAATTTCAAGCTGTGTAGGAAAGTTCAGGCAAACTGTCAAAACAGACATGAAATCCCAAACCCCAAAGAAGGAAAGAACTAGAAGAATTTCCCTCTTTGGGCACTCACAGATATTTTATCCAATGTATTATTTGTTTAAAGGCATCCCACCAGAAAAACACTGACTTTGTACGAAGAAGGAGGCAACAGGCAGTTTAATCTACATACTGTATGTAAAAATGAAAGAGCACAGACCTCAGCGAGCAGTTGGTCAACTCTTCCCAAAATAGCTGTCTCCATTTGGTCTGCGGATAGGCAGGCGGCAGGGAGTGGAGTGGATCTGTCTGCCTCCAAATGTGAAACCCTGGACTGCAGATCTGATGTCCTGAAGTACAGCAAGAGGCTCAGCACCAAAGAAAGTAAAGAGATTCCAGGCAGCCCTGAGCCCAGCAGCAGAGGTACCCTACAGCATCTTTCTCCATCTCCTCCTGTCCTGGGATGTGTGAGGCAACCAGTCTCCAAGTTACTAGGAGCAACCCCTTTCCAGCTTTTCTCTTCTACCACCATTCCTTCCCTGGCCTGAAAGGCAATAAATAAATAAATACTGAATAAATAAAGCAGGGATCTTCCTCTCAGAAGCACACAATCCAAAATACAGGAAAGGGCACCACCATCCAGAAGACTCCCAGAGCCACTGAAAAAAGAACTGGTAGCAAAAAAAAAAAGAATATAGAACCAAGTGGTGGGGAAGGAATGGATATGTATGTGTTTTCCCAAAGAGGGGTAAAAAAAATCAAACTTCAGAAAAGTTTTTTTGAGAAAACAATTGAATCAAAGTTGCTGTTGTTGCATTTCTCCCTTTAAGCTTCCTTTATTGTTGCTGATTTTCCTCTTCCCTCCCTCTTGGTCAGATGGTCAGATCCTGTGTGGAATAGGCAACAGACTGTGCATGAAGGTCCCCATTAGAGAGAAGTAATTCTCAACTGATTGCACATTGCAATGTGACTGTTCCTGATTTCTCTGTAACATGACACTCTCTCTCTTTCTCTCTCTCTCTCTCACTCACTCACTCACACACACACACAGTCTCAGATGAGTTTTGGCTGCATGCTGTTTTCCCAAAGCAAGCTCTCCTGTTCTCTCGGCAATGATTTATTTATTTATGCAAACCGCTGGGTGGGATTGGATTCTCGGCTCCCGCCTACTGCAAAGCCCCACCAGTTCCTAAAGTGCTGTTCATCGGTCGTTTGAAGAAGGACTTACTACAGTCATGCATAGCTGCACATAAGCCATGGTAAAAAGAAGAGGCAAAGTTTATGCCCCTTCCTTCTCAAATCATGGCCTGATATCAGGTATCAGGTAGGTAAAATGGCACGGTCCTATGTTTGAATGTTCCTTATCTTTATGGAAGACCTTAGCATCTTCCTGGCTTCCTGTTCCAGACAGGTCTGAGATTTTATTTACTGGCATCAGCTGAGAAGTAATGAACTTTGGCCAGTTCATCTGTATTTTCAGTCTGATTTACCCTGAATTGGTTGGTCTTTTGAAGACAGGCTTCAGACCTCTGCATTCTTTTGGCATGTTGGCATTTCACACCCATGAAGCTTGTTATTAATCCAAATTATAGCACTGAAGAAGCAGCACAAAGATGTAAGATCTGGCTTTGTGGAACTTTCAGCTGAAATTGGCACAAATATAGTTTTTAAATAAATTCTAGGTAAGATTAAATAATGGATTTTCTGTTATACTAATTATGTCATGGCAAAAATAATTTGGGGTGTGGTGGCTTAGTGGTTAAGACACTGGGCTTTTTGGCCAGAAAGTCAGCAGCCTAAGTTTGAGACCCAGGTGCCATGTAATGGGGTGAGCTCCTGTTATTCACCCCAGCCCCTGCAAACCTAGCAGTTCAAAAGTATGCAAAATGCAAGTAGATAAATAGGTAGCACCTAATTGCTGGGAAGGTAACAGCATTCCATGCATCTCAGCATATAGTCGTGCCAGCCACATGACCACAGAAGCGTCTTTGGACAATGCTGGCTCTTCGGCTATGAACCAGAGATGAGTGCCACCCCCTAGAATCAAACATGACTGAAAGGAGAAACCTTTACCTTTCTCTAAAATTAATTCAGGGTTCATCGGGAAGAACCTATAATTCTCTCCAAACATGTCACTGATCAAAATAATGTTGGTAGCTGCTAACCTGCTGATTAATTTTACAGACATATAGCAATTTTATGTCCAGATAGGAGGAAAATGAATATACAGAGTAGAAGAAGCTACTCCATGTCACTTTCAGATGCAATTGATGGTGGATGGAGCAATCCTTGGCATAGGTCATGGTAAAGAGGTGGTGTGAATGCAACAGTTGTGGAATGTGATATAGCATCTTCATTTCAAAATTTAAATCCCCGGGGTCCTAGTTCTTAGCCTCAGTTGGAGCTAGACACAAATGGCTTTCAAAATTCTTCACCAAAATTGTAGACCCAGAAACTCAGAGTGATCTCTCCAAATTTCTCAAAAACAGTTCTCTGTTTTAGAGATATAAAAACACTATTACTCAAAAAGCTCAAAGTGGGGGATTTCTTCCTAAAGTTTTCTCTTAGGCTTAACAACAGTCTGGGAGGCCAGAGAGGCTCCAGACTGTTGGGAAGTTGTTTGTAAAATGAAAGAATGTTCATGTACAACTCTTGGCCACCTCACAATGAAACACATGCAAGAACAGCATGTTCCATTCATTAAGGTCTTAGAGAAAACTTTTATTTTTTGAAATAATTTCAATAGCATTGTTTTCATTTCTTTTGACAAATTAAATGAAAATGAAAACAAATGCAGAGGAAGGCAAGGGATGTAAATCTTTATTGAGTTAACTGAAGGAGAACCTCTGTTGCCTCAGTTTCTTGCTTCTGTTTTTATAACTATGGTGGTCTCCTAAAAATTAATGAAAAATGTCCACCAATCATGGAAATATGGATGGAAATATGGCAGAAAGAGGCACTGAGGATGCATAGAACTGGCACAATGAGGAAGTTTTCAAGCTGTCTTAGCACATCTTTCCTTTCCAGAGCCTTTGTATTCCTATGCTATGACTCAAAAATTCTCCTCTCCTCTTCTCTCCTCTCCTCTCCTCTCCATTAACATGCTGATTTTCTGAAACAGCTTGCTTACCCTACCCCTTTTTCTTTATTTTTCTTGCTTTAGATTAGTATTTCTTCCCTGTATCCCTAAGGAATATTCTACTTCCATTCTTCCTTTCAGCACTCTTCCGCTAGAGGCATTAGGATAAAAATTGTACACAAATTCCTATTGGAATATGAATAGGAACATGGCCTCAAAATAGGGGACACCAGAAGACAAGAGTCCTACAGTGTTTTGTGTGCAGGGAGGTTGTCAAAAAGTCAAGATATACAGTTGCAACCATATGATTGAAGTCTATGCCTTTTGTATGTGTGTCAACATCTTGATATTTTTTACACTTCCCCTTCCCCCACAAATGCCTGTGGGGACAAAGGATCATATAGGGTATGAGAAACTATAGTAAGCTGAAGTCTGAGCAATTCTGTTGAGAACCCATGTATAGGAATGTGAATAGAAAAGGAAAATCTCATTGGTAGAACATTTCAGAGCCATTTTGATGATCCTTATAATGAGCCTGTACTCCTGCACTGAATTTTACATATCATTGCATCCATGAAGACAATAAAAAACTCTCTACTAATGCTTCATGCTACACTTCTCTGATATAATGCTGGGAATAGAAGATAGAATAGATTATAGGGCTCATTGTTTTTAGGAGAATGGAGGGCATCAGATACAGAGATGAAAAAAGAGGAAAATTTTAAAATACCCAGGATGAGACATTAACATCAGAGAGAGAAGAAGTATGGTAATGGAGATACTGATGACAGTGCCTCGGTGGCTAGAATCGACATAGGCACCATGGCCAGTTGATCATGGCCTGTTGATTTTAATCCAGGAAAAAATGACTAGAGATTTAGAAGTGTTTGTACTACAGGAGGTTCATCTGTACTTGAGAAAGAGAAAGCTTATAGTGCACTCAAGGATGAATCCCAGAGCAAGACTCACTGAAGAGGAAAAGCACTATGGGACTCAACACAGAGGATACAGGGGCTATGCCAGAAGATAGACAGAAGAAGAAATAGCTAAGGTTTACCTGTCATAGGGTTATCAGCTAGATCCAGGCCAGCTTCTAACTCACCTGACTGAAATCAATAAAATGTACAAATCTTACTAAGTTTCTTAAATCTAGGCAAGAGTGCTTCCAATATTTAGCAATTGAACGTTGCGCCTCAAGAGCCCAAAACCAAAGAAAGCACTGATATAGCAAAGGGCAAAACAGCAGTGGATTGGAGCAGCTTGCTCTTATAGTAAAAATAACATAAGATTTTACTATGAAACTGCCCTCCCCTCACATTAGGGCTAGAACTTGTTCCAAATGCTCTTCCATGATACAGAGGTTTGTTTGAAGATTGTGTAGAAAAGGCTCCCTTCCCTAAAAGATCGGACTCAATCGCTTAAGGCTCTGAACCCCTTTTCTGAAGCACAATAACTCCATTGACCTGCTATCTATATCGCTTCTCTTTGGATTTTCTGGCCAACACCATGCCCACTGAGGTCTGTCAGACTCATGCAGACATGCTGATAGAAAGAGCCTGAGGCTGCTGCGAGGTGTGCTTACTCAAACACATGCTGAAAATTGGCCTCTCAAATGGAGCTCCCTTCTGACTCTTGGCCTGTCATTTATACAGTTTAAATGAACGTTTTTGCATGCGGTCTCTGCTGAAAATTGCTGGCAAGGAGACTCGTATACGTCTCTGGACGGGGCTAACTTTCAAGAGTGTTTTGAAGGAATAGACCTTTGGGGGCTTCCTTGAAGAGTGAGAAAGATCTGTTTCCCTTCAGTCAAATAAACCTTTGAAGAACCCAAAAGCAAGGAGTGTTGTTTTTTGCTTTTCGTTTGAGCAGCCATTTCCTTTTCACAAGCCACTTGTTTTCTTAAATGAGATTTTAGTGCCTGCTTGACAGGAAATCCTCTCTTAATTACTTCTAATGGGTACCTTGTCATTTAACAGCTCAAATGAATGTTATACTTTATGATATACTCAGCAAACATTCTCGTATTAATAGATACCCTCTCTCAACAGTTTTTCATGTATATATATATGAGCTACCTTCATATATTGTGAGGTGCTGAGGAAATGTTCATTCATTTCTATAGAACTTTCAGTGGATGTTTCCTCAGCTTCCTGACCGAGGTAGGCCATAGTCATCAGCATACTGATGACATTGCACTCCATGCTGATGGATGACACCCTCCAACAACCTCATGTAAAATGCTAAAAAGAAGGTAAAAAAGGATAGAGCTCTGAAGCTCCCCACAAGGCAGGGCTTGAGGGCTAGACTTCTTTCTCCTGTACTAGATGGATCTGGCCCTGGAAGGAGGAGGAGAACCACTGCCACACAATGCCTCCTAGTCCCAGCTACCAAAGTCAGTTGACAAGCATACCATGACTGATGATATTGAAGATTGGTGACAAATCACAAAGGGCCAGAGTGTATGCATTCCCCTGTCCCAAGCCTTCCAAATATTACTGACAAGTGCAGTCAAAGCTGATTCAATAGTATATCCAGCCTGAATTCCAACTGAAAAGTATTCAGATAGTCCACTTCCTCCATGATGCTTTGTAGTCACAGTCCCACTAGCTACTCCACAACTTTCCCTGGGGGTACAGTATAGTACATTATTTTCAGTACCACCCCCACATTCAAAGTTTCTCCTTATGGCCAAGTTTAGGGAGGATTTAGGATGCCCCAAAGTGAGAGTACCATCTGGCAGATCCCCAGAGGAGAACTGTTCTGTTGTTAGAGATCAGACATGCACCAATCCTACTGGTTCTGCTGGCAAATTGGGGCCTGGGGTAGGTGATTAAGCCCGTATCTTAATTATTTTGGCTGTGCTGTTGGCTTTATCTTGGTTCCTGTTTGTCATTATTTTTAATGATGTCTTTGTCTTGTTTACCTTTGTTAGCAATCCAGAGTCACACATCTGAGATGGGTA
>JANHZU010005358.1:65090-77050 GCA_032468055.1 Acrochordus granulatus | reverse complement strand
TTTGGATTAAAGGCGAAACGTCTTTGACTTGAGAAAAATCCAGTCCAGATGCCTGTTTTTTAAACTTTGTTGCGACAGCCTTCCCTAACTTGGTGAACTCTTGATGGCTAGGCTGATTGGGATGGTCAGAATTGAAGTTTGGAGGACATCTAGAGTTGCTTGTAGAGAGTTGGGCAGCAGATAAATTTAATAAATAAATAAATCGTTCAAAAATCAGCAGTAGCCTTGCAAAGAAACAAAGTTACGAGGGATGGAAAACCTCTGACTCTCCAATAATTTCCCCTTTCTCAATTCTGAATTAATAGAAATGGGATTCAGAGGGCCATCATCTTCACCCACTGTGGAAGGACAGACTACCCAGGTGTATTAGAAGCATCTGTATTCCTTCTTTCCTCCCTCCCCTGTTTTTGGTCCTCCCCAGGATCAGAACAACACAGCTGCCAATTAAATAACATCATTGGGAAGGTGGAAAGGAGGATGGAAGACTAGATGTATACCTGAGAGCTTTGTAGTCATAGACCACACAGTGAATAGACAGAATAAAGAAAGCCAAAGCCCAGCTGAGAAAGCCACAGAGAAAATTGGGGGGAGAGAGGGACAGGGAAGCTTTTTCCTTCCCTTAGACCTGGTGTGAAGGAAATGTTCTTGCAGTAGTTTCCCTCAGCTGGAGCCAGCCTTCAGAATGAGAGAAGAGTCAAGAAACCCAGCTGGGAAGAACAAAACTAAAAGGATGAAGAAAAAGTAAAGATGTGGACAAATAGGAATAAAAACAGAAACTAAAAAGCTAAAAGACAAATTGAACTCTGTGGAAAAGAGTATAGCTCTACTTGTGGTGGTTCAGTGACATAAGTCATGTCCAATTCTTCACGACCCCATGGACTGCACTATACCAGGCCTCCCTGTCTGGCACTGCCTCCCAGAGTCTGCCCAAATCCATGCCCATTGCACTGACTATGCTATCTAACCATCTCATTCTCTGCCATCCTTCTTTTGCCTTCAGTCTTTCCCAGCATCAGTCTTTTCCAATGAGTCCTCTCTGTGCATTATGTGGCCAAAGGACTTGAGCTTCAGCTTCAGTATCTGTCCTTCCAATGAACAGTCAAGGTTAATTTCCTGTAGGATTGACTGGTTTGATGTTTTGCAGTCCAAGGGACCCTCAAGAGTCATCACCAGCACCACAGTTCATTAATTCTTTGGCGCTCAGCCTTCCTTATGGTCCAGCTCTCACAGCCATACATTACTAATGGGAAAACCATAGCCTTGACGATGCGGACCTTTGTTAGCAAGGTGATGTCTCTGCTTTTTAATATGCTGTCTAGGTTTGCCATAGTTTTCCTCCCAAGGAACTACTGTCTTTTGATTTCATGGCTGCAGTCACCATATGCAGTGATCTTGGAGCCCAAGAAGGTAAAACCTACCACTGCTTCCATGTCTTCCCCTTCTACTTGCCAGGAAGTGAGGGGACCAGTTGCCATGATGTTAGTTTTTACAATGTTGAGTTTCAAGCCAGCTTTTGCAGTCTCCTCTTTCACCTCATCAAGAAGCTCTTTAGTTCCTCTTCACTTTTTGCTGTTAGAGTAGCATCATCTGCATATCTGAAGTTGTTGATATTTCTCCCAGCAATCTTAATTCCAGCTAGTGATTCATCCAGCCCGGCACTTCTCATGATGTACACTGCATCTAAGTTAAATAAGCAGGGTGACAATATACAGCCTTGTCATACACCTTTCCATGTCCAGTTCTATATGTTGCTTCTTGACTAGCATACAGGTTTCTTAGGAGACAGGTAAGGTCTTTAATGTCTTAAAGAATGGCCACAGTTTGTTGTGATCCACATAATTAAAGGCTTTAGTGTAATCAATGAAGGAGAAGTAGATATTTTTCTGGAACTACCTTGCTTTTTCCATGATCCAGTGAATGTCAGCAATTTGATCTCTAGTTCCTCTGCTTTTTTGAAACACAGCTTGTACTTCTGGTAGTTCTTGGTTCACATACTGCTGAAGCCTATTTTGAGCATAACCTTGCTGGCATGTGAAATAAACACAATTGTATGGTAGTTTGAACATTTTTTGGCATTGCCCTTCTTTGGGATTGGAATTTGCTGGCATATTGAGTGCAGCATTTCAATAGCATCATCTTTTAGGATTTTCAATAGTTCAGCTGGAATATTGTCACTTCCACTAGTTTTGTTGTTTATAATGCTTCCTAAGGCCCATTTGACTTCACATTCCGACTCTAGGTCAGTGACCACACCATCATGGTTATTTGAGACATTTAGATTTTTCTTGCACAGGTCTTCTGTGTATTCCTCCCACCTCTTCTTAATCTCTTCTGCTTCTGTTAAGTCCCTACCATTTTTCTCCTTTATCATGCCCATCTTTGCACCAATCTCCAATTTTCTTGAAGAGATCTCTAGTGTTTCCCTGTCTATTGTTTTCCTCTATTTCTTTGCACTGTTCATTTAAGAAGACCTTCTTATCTCTCCTTGCTATTCTCTGGGAATCTGCATTCAGTATCTTTCCCTTTCTTCCTTGCCTTTCACTTTCCTTCTTTCTTCACTGTTTGTAAAACTTCATCAGACAGCCACTTTGCTTTTTTGAATTTATTTTTCTTTGGGATAGTTTTAGTAGCTACCTCTTGTACAATGTTACGCACCTCTGTCCATAGTTCTTCAGGGACTCTATCAGATCTAATCCTTTAAATCTATTCGTCATCTCCATTGTATATTCATAAGGGATATCACTGAGATCATATCTGAATGACCTAGTGGTTTTTCCTACTTTCTTCAATTTAAGCCTGCATTTTGCAATAAGAAGCTCATGATCTGAGCCACAATCAACTCCAGATCTTATTTTTACTGACTGTTTAGAGCTTCTTCCTCTTTGTATATAATCAATTTGGTTTTGGTATTGACCATCCGGTGATGTTCATGTGTGGAGTAGCTTCTACGGTTGTTGGAAATGTGTATTTGTTATGACCAACTTATTATCTTGACAATTTTCTGTTAGCCTTTGCCCTGCTTCATTTTGTATGAGATATAATAAACAAGCCAACTGTTCCAGTTTCCACTGTGTTGTGTCTTTATTGAGTCTGTATCACTATTATTATTTGTGGCTCAAAAAAGCACCCACAACACCCACTCTGAGCTCAATTAATTTGTCTTTTACGACTATAGAGAGAAGAGCAATGGAAGCAGAAGGAAGAAACTTTTTCAACAAAAATGAGTTATTCAGCTAGTTCTCATTATCACTGTTCAATGTGGTATAGAATCACAGACTTGACATTATTTTATTTTTTAAAAATTAAATGGGGACTTAAGAGCTGTTTTATACTATCCGGCTTGCAAAATAGGACTGGACATCATCTGGAATTGCTTAAATCAACCATAACTCCAGAAAGTCTATGTCACTAGTGACCAAACCAGAATGCTGCCCTAATAGCTCTCATTCTGTTATATCGTTAGGCAAAGTGTGCCTATTACTAAGGGCAAAGAGTTGGCCTAATCAGCAGATATTCAAATACTATAAACAGGCAGGAAATATTCATTTAGGTTATTATTACATTTTTATTGCCAAAAGAGTATCACTTGGATTTTCTGCCTTAGTCATCATTATCTCTAAGACTGCAGTTGTCCTTTAGAACATCTGGGTAACCCAGCAATATCTATATACTATTAAAAACTCTTGTCATGATTTTTAACTGGGCAAAACAGTGCATCATAGGGCAACAATTTCTGAGCAAGGTACTTCAAATGGGCTAATTTACAGAATGAGTCCAAAATCTGGAATCTATTACTCTCAAGGGAATGAAATTTGGGGAAGTTTCACTGTTTCTATGCTACTGGCTGTTGCTGTGCTGCTAGGATGCTGCTATGATCATGTGATCTTCATTTTCAATGTTCCATGACAGTTTCCCAGCCAGTCTCACAATCCCTCACTCCCTCCCTCACTCAGCAGCAGTCACTTATTTGTCTACTAGGAAGGGAAGGGAAGGGAAGGGAAGGGAAGGGAAGGGAAGGGGAGATTTCTGATACTCCCTGCCAGATTCCCACAAAATCGATAGGGAAGCTGGGATGAAGTCAGAAATTACTCCTGCTTCCACTGCATTTTTCTGTCTACTTTTGTCATTCTGCTTCTATGTTTAGGTAAGGAAATATATCTGAAATGATGACCCAATAGGACATGAGTTTTTTAGCTCATTAATATTTGTTTCCTGTGGGTTTAAAGTAAATTGCTGAATATTCCCCATAAACTACCTTTGATTCCTGATACTGATTCCGACTCCTGAGCTGGTGAATGATTTCATAAACAGCCTTTTCCTATAATATATCCCAGCCACCTCTGTTTTCTCCTCCTCTGTTCCTATATTTTCTGGCTCTGTTATGCCATTCTTGCAAGATCAGAAAGCACATGTCAGCGTAGTTTAAGTCAAATGAGGAGTTTTTGTTACTGAAGTTCTGAGTGGGGGCAGAGGTAATGTCGTTATCCGCAAAACATTCAGGAGTCCTTATAATTGGGTGCCAAAATAAACAGACTAATTTAGCTATCAACCGTATCCAACTGACTTAAAGAACCTACTTTGTTTTATAAAGGTCTTCCAGAGACAACTCCTCCCCACCAGATATTTGGAATCACCTTCTAGCTCTTTCATGTCTACACAGATCCATTTTGTTCTCCATCAAACTCAGCCAGAAATGCCTATATGAAACTCTGAAATGGGATTGTGTGTTATACTAGAATGTATTTATTTAATTACTCAACTTCTATGAAGCTTCATTACAGAGGCAACATTAGGCCCTTTACATATTAGGATTAAAGGAGGAAGAAGAGGTGGATGCAGAGGAGGATCAACAACAACAACCAGATGAATTATAAACAATCATACACGATGACACTTAAGGAGAAAAAATGAATTTCCATCACATAAGATAGAGATCCAGTACAGAGGGGAATCAGATAATAACTTACTTTGCCCAGGAATTGCTGGAAGAGTCAGACATTTAAAGATTTGCTACAGTAAAAAGCATAACAGGATTGGGGTCATATGGACTTAGGGAGAATGCTTTTTTTTAATATAATTTTATTGAAAGTTTTAAAAACAGTAGTAAAAATTAATACAAAAGAAAATAGAGCAAGAAGGAAAACAGAAAAGGGAATTAATAAAAAAGAAAGCTAAAGTGCAAAAAGAAAAAAAAAGATTTTTTTCCATGTTTATTCATCAGTCCCAAGAGGAAAAGGTCTGGTTTTGGTTGTGCATTAATTTTTAAAATTCTCTGAATAAAGTTATGCATTTGAGTCCAAAATCTTCTTGCTTTTTTGCATGTTCACCATGAATAATACAATGACCCTACTTGATGTTCACATTTCCAGCATAGATTTGAAGTACTTTTAGACATTCTATGTAATTTTTCTGGCATCATATACCAATAGTAGATCATTTTATAAAAGTTCTCTTTAAGATTATAATGTAGTGTAAATTTCAGTCCTTTCAACCATATATTTTCCCATTGTCCCATTGTATATCACAACCAAAATTTTAGCCACTTTATCACATATCCCTTAATTTGTTCTTCTGTTTCAAATGTCAATGACGTTTATACATTTTAGCAATCACATGTTCATTGTTCATACAGAATTCCATTTCAAAGTCAGTCTTAGAATATTCAGTGACATAAATTATTTTGTCTACTTTGAATCTTTCTGATAACTGTAAATAGGAAAATCATTGATGACTATAACTATGTCCCTCTGCCATCACTTGTTCTCTTAATTTTTTTTTATATTCCCTTGACAGAATTCTAGGACCTCGTGATAAAGTAAATGTTTGTGTTTGCCTATTATTTCATGTCTATAAACTGCTTCTTATGCTGAGAGGTGTTTTCTAGATTTGAATCTATTCCGTATTCTCCATATAGCACATCTAACATAATGACTTTTAAAATCAACATTAATCTTGAGTTTGTCATACCACAAATACTCATGCCACCCAAATCTCAGGTTACATCCTTCTAACTCCAGGAGCCTTCTGTTTCTCAGAAATACCCACTCTTTCATCCAAACCAAACAGAAAGCCACAAAATATAATTTCAGTTGGATAGACCCAATCCTCTTCTTTCTTTTGCAAACTGTAAACTCTTTATATTTCACTCATGGATATTTCCTCCCGACTTAGATATATTCTTCTGCCGTTATTTAAATGGTTCATCAATAGTCAAAGCAAGTACTGTCTGGAATAAAAACATCATTTTAAGAAAGACATTCATTTTATCACAGAAATTTTCCACAAGAATGTCAATTGTAGTTTCTCCCATTATGACCTAACTTTTTTTAACTTCATTCCATGACTTAGCATAGTTATTTTCAACTAACATACAATTCATATTTGTCATAGTGATACCCAGATAATTTATTCTTAATTTTAAAACCCGTCTTCATTTATTCTGTCTGATCTTTTATTTTCATGTTTTTGTTAACATCTGTATTTGTTTTGTTAACATGATTTGTTTGTGGATCTTAAAACCTGCTAATGCACCAAATTGTTTTAGTTTTCCCATTTATGTTTCAATTCTCTTTAAAGGATCTTCCAAGTCATCTGCAAAAACCCCGTAACTTGTAGGTTTCTTTTTTAATCTTTAATCCTACAATTTTCTCGTCTTCTATTTCTATTCAATAGTTCATGAACCAGAATAAATAAGAGATGAGAAAGTGAGCATCCCTGTTTTCTTCCTTTCTGTATCTCACAAGGCTTTGTTAAATCTCCATTAATAATTATTTAAAACTTCGTATCTTCAGAAACTTTGAACATCAAAGTTTGAAACACTTCACATTCTCCGCATCTAAGAAAATCAATGAGGCTTGTTTTTCATTATGTTGCTGCAAATATTCCAAAATGTTCAATACATTTCTTATATTATCCTTCAACTAACTTTTAGATAAAAACTCACATTGATCCTCATGAATAAATTCTTGCAAAATTATTTTCAATATGTCAGCCAAAATCATTATAAATAATTTATAGTGATTATTCAATAATGATAATGGCTGATAGTTTCTTGTTGAAGTCAAATCTTGTTCCTCTCTAGGTATTAATGTTATAGTAACCTCTTTTCACTTCTCTGGGAGAATGCTGATCCTTAGGGTAGGCACAACCCTATTGGTTTCTATGTATACAAAAAAGCACTGATGGTGAAATTTCAAAAATGGATGAAATACTATTACAATGCACCCTTTGCTTATTATAAAGTTTGCTGAATACTGAATATTTGCTGTGTTTTTGTTTCACGAGGTAATGAATAATAAATGAAACAAGACATCTTGGTAATTTTGGGGAGGATGGGGAAATAATCAAAACTCCCATTGATGGCAACTAACTGGTTTCCTCATCTCTCTGAAGAATGCCCACTAAGTTATCTTACATCATTTGGCAGGGACTTGTTGACCTCCCTTTATGGCTCTCACTCATTGACTAGAAGATCATTCCCTCACATTGCTACATTTAATCAATCACTTATTTAAGAATCAAAATTGTAATTATTGTTAACTTTACAAATATTGATCTGGGTAGACAAAAACAGGATGGAATCAGTAGACAAGAGGTGGAGATTAATACTGGCTTGGTCAAGTGCAAAGTGAGATCTGGAGTTTATTGGATTTTCATCCTATTCCCAAAGTTCTGGATATCTGACAAGCAAAACACTGCCTGACTAAATCAATAAAATATGGGATGAATGGTGATTCCCATGACAGTGAAATTATTGCTTTGAACAAATCTCCTCTTCCTCCTCTTGCCTGTTTTTCCCAGATGTTTATCCAAACTCCATCTGTATTATAAGACAGTAATATAATAATACATTTTCTTCCAGTAGTGTCTGATTTCATCAGAGGCCATACAGATGCCCATCTTTTCTAGATGCAGTGACAAAGATCTCACTTCCTGTTCACATTGGGTGGCAAGTCATTTAAAGGCAGCAAGCCAAAATGAATAAAATATTTCTACAGTGAAAATAGAAAGAAAAACCCCCATCAAAATACTCGTCAATCTGTTCAGAAAATAGACCAAAGCACTCTCCTAAATATCATAGTCTACATGGATATTGGAACCTCAATGTGTGTGTGTTTGTATATCAATTTATTTTATATGAATAATTCCAAATCACCCCTAGCACAACAGAAAGTAAAAACCATGGAGAACATTATTCTATAAAGGCTAACAATAGGACTTTATTGTGTTTTGCAAATGTGGTAACTTTCAAGATGTGTAGACTTCAACTCCCAGAATTCCCCAGCCAGCATGAATTCTAGGAACTGATTTCCATATACCTTAATGTTTGAAAAACACTAATATAAATGAATAATTGATGAAAATGAATGATCATTTACTTTAATGAATACATAAGCAAGTATATTATTGTTGATTCATTTATTTGAGTGGGTCTGTTTGTCCAGTTTTAGGACCTGTGCAATGAACAGATAATATTTTAGGTAACATTTCTCAGAAATATTGAAAATTCAAACTTTTAAGCATCTTTATACATATATACATATACTCAAAAAAACAAATCCTCATCACTACTTTGCTGAGCTTCAGCACTGCAAATAGAAAAGTAGAAGAGAATATTTGTAGCATGTGTTGAATTGTGGGGTCCTTGGTGCTCTCTGAGCTTGATTGTTTTCTTACAGATGTTTCATTATTAAAACTAAGTAACATCATCAATGATGTTGTTCTGTGAACAGACCATATAGTAAAGTAGGAGGATTTTTTTTTCTTCAATTTTGGATAGGCTTCAAGAGCCAGAAATAAATTAACTTAGCTATGAAACAGAGATGACAGCATGGGAACTTCAAGGGATTGAGCTGATTTTGAGTGCTTCAAAGAACCCATGTGGAAATGCTTTTGGGTATCTGACCTTTGGTGATGTGAAAGGGCAGCACATTTTTCATTGTTTACTCTTTGGGAAAGAGAAAGAAGTGATATTTTCTGCCTTAGGGTACCACATCCTTTGTCTAGCTTTGATTCTCTGGGCTTGAGGTGTGTGGGGAGGATTGTGCTATTTCCCACACACTTCCCATAGCAAGATGACTTTGGCAAGTCTTATTCTTAAAAAATGATTTCCTATTGGAGACAATATTTATCAAGAGGCAAAGAAATCAGTCTTCTTCTTCCTCATCCCCAATTTGTTTTGTTACTTGGAATAATGTGATGGTGAAATAACATGATTTTACTGAAATAACTGATTTTATACCAGGTGATGATTTTGTGTGTAGTTTCATATTATTGAAAAACTACAGAAAAAGTGTGTATGATGGGTATTTGAACATGGAAGTAGACTTGGATTCAGGGACTGTGATAACCAGAATAAATGTCTGTCTGATAAAGAAAGGATTTGGCAACATCTGCAGGGAAGAGAAGGGGAATAATTGTAGAAAGGCTGACAACCATACAATTGAAGCCCCACCCATTATATACATGTGATCTTGCAATGCACATAAAAAGGAGAGGGGCCTTGATTGCTTAGCAATGGCTGCCATCTTGATTCCCTTCTCCAGATGTCATTGGAAGGGTTATCATTCTTCCCATAAGGACCATAAAGTCTTGCACATAAAAAAGTGATTTCTGAGCAGAGAAAGTCAGCATTATGAGACCATTACTGTCAGTCCAATTTAGATTAGATAAATTAAGAAACAAGGAGAAAGATCATCTGACACAATATTAAATATTGTGATTTCATCTTCTGAATGAAATTTGAAAATGTTTCAGCTTGTTGGGAATGACATGAGTCGTTTATAGTGAGTTGGGTGATGAATAAATACATAAAATAAATAATAAAGTAATAAATAAATAAAGGGGC
This sequence comes from Acrochordus granulatus, assembly GCA_032468055.1. Lineage (NCBI taxonomy): Eukaryota > Metazoa > Chordata > Lepidosauria > Squamata > Acrochordidae > Acrochordus > Acrochordus granulatus. The sequence goes on along the minus strand of JANHZU010005358.1, from coordinate 67,203 downwards.
CAATCTGACATTAAAATAATAAAAGACATTCTTGAGTTCTATCTCCTTTGAATATGTTCAAACTTCTTGCATGCATCGCTAATTTTAAGTATCTATGGATACACACACACATTCTTGTTTTTATTTTTATTTTTTCAGAGAAGTGATTGCCTCTTTTTATTCCCTGGCCTCAATTGTTGGGGTACACATGTGTTCCCATAATATGTTTCATTTTTTCCCCTGTTTTTCAGGAGGTGCAGTGGCGCAAATGGTTAAGACATTGGAAGGTCAGCAGCCTGAGTTCGATCTAAGTGCTGCCGTACAACAGGGTGGGCTCCCATTGTCTGCCGAGCTCCTGCCCACCCAGCAGTTCAAAAACATGCAGAATTAAAGTAGATAAATAGGTACCACCTCCTCATTGGGAAGGTAATACTATCCATACGCTTCAGCATATAGTCATGCCGGCCACATGATCATGGAAGTGTCTTTGGACAAATGCTGACTCTTCAGCTATGAAACAGAAATGAGCACCATCCCCTAGAATCAGCCACGACTGGCAGAGGAAAACTTTGCCTTTACCTGATTATCACTGGAAGGCACAGAATAAGAGCCCAGGAATACTTGAGAATGGATCGCTACTGTAGCTCAAAAAAAGGGAAACTGTCAATGAAAATTTCTTCTGCCTCAACAGTGTTTTATCACAGACCATTTTCCTCTGACCACAAGCCCAGCTGCACTTAGAGATAATGTGAAAGGCAGGCATGGTGGCTACAGGGTTCACAACTAATAAGCTAAAGTCATTTTCAATTATTTTTGGCATTGTTTGCAGGAGAAAAACTAGGAACTCCAAACACTGCTAAGGTTATTTGGAAGCTGTACCAGTTCCAGCATTCCTGGACCCTATCATCAAAATTCATTTTTGTACCTTCAAAGATCACCCTGGGTGTTATATGCCAAGAGGAAGCATGTGTGTTCTCTATTTTATTTTGGCTTCTATATGCAGTAACACCTGGACCAACCCTCCAGTGCTAATGGAAAAGAAAGACCTAAATGTCTTAGCATGGATCCACTTATTGGCATTTTCAAGGGTGACATTATTTCTGTGATTGCAAAACAGCCTGTGGGTTGTAGCAGGAAAGAAATTGGTTTATAAAATTAGGGCTGCAGTCTCCTATAGTGCTGCTGTCAAATGTAACAGCTCTGAATTTTCAGTATTAAACTGCTGTCCAGGGAAGTGAAAAAATATAGTTCATGAGCAGCCTGAGATAAAATATACCTTAAATTGGGAAGATATGGTCAGATGGACAAAGATGACAGGAAGAAGTCAGTAGAGGTACAGTATATTAATCTGTCATGGCCCAAGAATTAGACACTGGCTCTGAATGTGAAGAAACTGCTCCAGCAGAACCTGTGAAATGTCATCCTCAGGAGACACAAAGCCATGAATCATAGGAAGCTGATCAAACACAGGCACCTTCTGAGAAACTGGAGAAGTCAGGTGATGATGATGTAAAGTCTCTGCCTCCCATGTCCAGTGAATAAAAAGCAGAGCAGAGACCTTCTATGATCTCTTGATTAGAGACAGTCTAATTTAAAGGCAGTCCTGTCTTATGATCCTATTGGAAGCAATCATCTGATGCCTGGCATGTGACATTTGTGCAGATTCTGTTTGTGAAATTCCAGTCTGGAATTTAGAACTTTGGACAGGATTTTTATTATTCTTTTGTGCACTCCTATTAAGACCAAAACCATTCAGGCAAATTACTTTCCAAAGACTCTGTTTTGGTTTTCATTCCTTGTCTGCTATTATCTCCTTGGACCTGAGTAAACTGCTAATTTCCATAGTAACTGTGTGTGTGAGTGTATATTTAAAACCAGAAACAGAATATTAATTAGACTTGATCCAATCTAATTTTTAAATCTTCGGGAAAACCTACATCAGAGAGACAGTGGGCCAAGTGATGAAAGCCATGGATTAAAACTGGTAGGCCCAGGTTAAAGTCTACTTTTAGATGCTTCCTGAGTGACCTTGGGTTAGTCACATTCTCAGTTAAATCTTTGTTGTTCAGTCGCGCAGTCGTGTCCGACTCTTCGCGACCCCATGGACTGCATTACACCAGGCCCCCCTGTCTTG
>JANHZU010005357.1:78633-103566 GCA_032468055.1 Acrochordus granulatus | reverse complement strand
CCCACCTCCTCCCCAATTCTTAAACTCTAACTGGGAAAAGGAAAAAAATGGCATTGCTTTGTCTGGATTGAGCCTTTACAGCTTGATTCAGTACTAGGAGCAAATTCTAGCTGGTTTGGAGACAGACCCAATGTTTGAACCACTCATGAAGAGTGATTTGGACATTTGGACGGTTATGTTTTGGGGTGAAGCAGCTGGGAGGAGAACTGTAGAGTTTGTGGAGGGCAAACAGGGGTCCAGTGTGAAGGATTAAACTGTTTCTTTTTTGCTAGATGCCTTCTGGCAAAGAAGACTTGAATCTTTTCCAGCCTCCATACACAAGATCAGGCAGACACCCCCCATAGAAAGTGGGGTTTTTAAAGCTAGTAAGCCACTTCTCCATTTTTTACTCTCCTCCCTCCCCCCACTTGCTTGTATGTGAATAATTCATAAGATCCTGAAGAAAGGAGGAAACTGCGGAGTTAGCCCCCCCACACCTTTTTTTTGTATGTGTGTGTGTGCATACTTATACCTATCTATGTGTGTGTGGGTATGTGTATGTAATGTGTGTGTGTGTGTGTGTGTATACAATCATATATATATATGATTGAGGGAAAGAGCCTTCTTTCAAATAATTTAATTCATGACAAAACCTAATTACTGTCAGGTAATACCCTGTCAGCTTTAATGCATTTCATCAGTCATAATGAAAAGAAGAGCATTTTATGACCCATCTAATTATCATTACATTTTAGAGGGAAATGAATGGCATGGAGCGGAATGTTAAGTATTCTATTTTATTCCTTTACACATGTGGTTTGGCATATTACTCACCAAGTTTTTCTCTCCCCCCCCCCTTCTTCTCTCTGTCTCTCTCTGTCTGAAAAAGAGTCCTTGATTTGTAGACTGGGGGGAGGGAACAGCAATTAAACGGGAAGCTGTTTGTTTCAGTCGCCCTTGCGCGCGCGCGCGCACCGCGAAAGTGACAAAGTGTTTAAGGCTGGCGTTGACACTGGGTATCTTATTGCCGTAGTCCAAATAGGGGACTAATTACTGCGCGTGATGTCACCGTCGGCGGAGGAATAATCCCATCATTTAATTAGTTGAATGATTTAAACAAAGATTTGCATAGATGCACTAATCAGTTGCCATGAATTACGGGGGAGCACTGCCAGCGAGGGGTAACAGATCATACAGACGGAGGAGGGGGTGGAGGAAAAAAAAAGAGGAGAGGAGGCAGGAAGAAGAAAGAGCGCGCACGAGGATTTCATCTCCTTTAACATAATTAATTTAATTGTCCTCATTAGCTGTACCATTTGTTCTGATTTTATTTCTCCCGTTCTCCGTGCACACAGCCCGGCGTTCCCCCTCTCTCTGTCTCTTGTCCCCACCGGCCACCCATTATCCTCGCTGGAGAGAGAGAGAACTGGGGAGGTCACTTTGGAGAGGGTAAAAGTGGTGTTTGCAAACGAGAGGCGATCTGAGGTGGCAGAGTCATCCTTGGGTGGAAAAGGAGCCGAAAGCTCTATTTATGGTCCCTTTATCTGGAGGCTTCGAAACCCTGGCATATGGACATTAATGTGGATTAATGTGGATTAATCTGGATGACTAAGGATTTTACAGCACTTCTGATCCCTGTTGTGTGAACATACAGTAGCAAGCCCCGTGGCCGTAGTAGGCTCGCGAGGATACCCAAGGAGATGTTGCAAAGCTCGGGATGACCTTTAAAAGGCAGTGAAGGGTTAATGGGTCCTTTGACGCTTTCTATTGGCCGTCTGGTTTATTGCAGCCCAGAATTTAGAGACAGGCGAACTTCTTCAGCCTGAACTGTACTTGGGACTTGCCCGTGCTTGAGTTTCACTGGGTTGCTAGATGGCAAGAGTGAGAAGGGGAGGCCGACTGCAGGAACTGAAGAGGGGTTTTCCAAACAGAAACACAAATAGCAATTAATAATGCTATTAAGGGTCAGAACTGCTGGATTATCGGGAGGGGGGAGGGAAGAGCTTAATAGGATGTGAAATCTTCCAAAGCTTGAGATTTACGGAGGATGGCCTTGAAAGGGCCGTTTCCAATAAGGGGTTTTTTTTAAGGAGGGAAAAATCTAAACTGGCACCTTTAAAAAAAGGGGGGTGGCGGCGGCTGTAGCTTAGTGTGAAGTTCCAAGCAGCAGACAAGAGCCTTTGAAGTCCGCAAAGTGCATTCACAGATTCTTAATCGGTTTTCCCCTTTCACTCTCTAGACTTAGAAATGGAAGAGGGGAGGGGGGTTATTTGCACAGTAAATAGATCCACTGTTGACCGATGAGTATTTACTCTCCAAATATACGAGGAAAGAGCCGCTTCGCTTTATAAATCAAGTGACTTCAACTGAGAGCTAGAGAAGATCCATAGATTTCAATGAATCTGGGAGTCGGGTTTGGGCAGGAATGCAATCCACACATCAGCCCCCTGATCCTAGACAAGGGCTTTCCCGTCCCCGTTAAACCCAGGAAAGTTAAGGGACGGCGCATCTCGCCGACCCTTTGGCAGAAGTCTTCGCAGTGGCCTATGGAACGCACCGCTGCCACCCAGAGCGAAAGCCGGAGCCGAGTATGGTCATAAAGTTTAGGAGGAAGTTTCTTGGGATCTCTTAGAAAAATCATACCCCTTTTCGGGAACAGTGCCCGGTTGGCGATGGGCAAGGGAGACCCCCAAAGTTTTCCGGCCAACAAACACGCAGGTTTTCCACTCGCTCCCAACTCCATAACCCACCCCAGTCCGGAATAACTTCTCTCGCCTAGTCTCAAAGAGCACTCCCCCCTTTGCAGGTAAAAGCTAACTTGGGGGGCTGTAGGGGTGGAGGACAGGGCGAGCCTTTCCAAATCGAGAGCGATCGACTGCTGGAGGAGAGGCGTCTCCGGAGCCCCGGTGCGCGTTCGTTTGGTCCAAGCCAAGCCCGCTGCCGCAGGGTAACACGGGAGACCCGCTCGCTCCCTACCCTGGCAAGCGCGTCTCGTCCCGCAGCCGCGACTGCTGTCCGCAAAGGTCGCGGAGGCGTCGTCGGCCGCCACAGTCCCCGTGGCTCGCCTCTAGCGGGCGTGTGCATATGCTTTTTTTGCTGACTTGAAGTCGCAGGCTGGTAAATGTTCACCCTGGGAAATTAGCGACAAAACTCAATCTGTCTCCCGGCTGCTTTGCACTTTCCGAGCTGCAGATGGGGGGTGAGGAAAAAAGGGGGGAGGAGGGAAAGGAGGCGTGCGCGTGTGTATATGTGCGCGCGCGCGCGCGTGTCAGAAAGACGAGGGGGGGCGACAGAGAGACGCGGTAAATAGCCTGAAACCGGCCACGAGACGCAGCCCCATTCCAGCTTTTGGCAAGCGACGCCGCCGCGCTCTCCGCCGCTTTCCGCCTAAGCAGAGTGACCTTTTCCCCTCCGCTGTATTATGTCTGGCTGCTTAAGGGATTGCGTGCAGCAACTGATACAGCAGCGCCTGACTTCCTCCTGCTCGGCTCCAAGCAAGCTGCTTTAGGTAAGTTGCTTGCTGCAAGCACGGACATCGACCGGGGGGAGGTGGAGTGGGGGGGCGGTAAAAGGCGTCGTATGGAAATCAGCCCGGCCCGGGACACGCTGGTTCCCACGCCGCAAGCCTAGTCTGGAAGACACCTGTAGCTCCGCTACGGGCAAGCAAACTGACTTGGCGGATCGTGGAGATGTTTCTTTTTTAAACCCGGGAGTTTCCCTTCGTTCTCTCTAATACCCCCTTTTTTAAACCTTCTGCCGGCTTTGTATCGATTCCTTCCTCCCTCCCGTCCCCCATAAGCAATGCTGCTTTTTTTTTACCTTTTCCAAGGAGAAAAAACCCCTACAAATCAGCGTCTGAGGGAGGGGGGCTTGAATTCACCTTTGCAATCGGATTAAGCAACGGAGAGGTAAGTTGAGGTCCCCTCCGGGTGGGCGGGGGGAGGAAAAGAGGAAGCCCCGTTTTGTTTTGCTGCTTGCTTTGCTCGGGAGAGGGAAAAGTCGCCCTTCCCGACGTCCTGAGTCATAAACTCTTGGTCGTGTTGTTCTTCCTCTTTTTTCACCCCCACCTTCTCTCTCTCTCTCTCGTTTTCTTTCTGCGTTGGAACTTTAGGCTGGGGAAGCTGTGGGAAGGGAAGGTTTGTGTGTGCGTGTGTGTGCACGCGCGCGTGAGTCTGTCTTTAAATCATGCGTGCCTTTCATTATTTTTCACGATGACGAGCGAGATGCAGGAATAAGAGAGGGCCGGCGCGCTCGGGCTGCAGGAGGGACGCGCCGCGCGATTGGAGGGCTGGAGAGGAGCCGAGCAGGCGAACTTAAACAATGAAAGCAGAGTCCGCCTCGCCTTTTCTCTCCGCCGCTTAGCCAAAGGCGAGCGCGCCCGAGTCGCGACGGTGAGCAGCCCGCGCTTCCATTTCCTCCTCCTCAGCCTCGGAACCCACCGAGTCTTTGTCGTGCCCCCCCCGTTGCCTTTATAACCAGGCGTCTATGAGTGAAGAAGGGGGGGCTTTGAATCCTTTCTTTCAGAAAGGGGGGCAGTTTCAGCTTTGCAGAAGGAGGAGCTGGAATCGGGGTCTCATTTGTAGGACATTTGGGGAGGGGAAGGCCAGCTGAATCGCGGCGATGCTCGAGAGCTCTTCGCGCCCCCCCTCCACCGAACTGGTTCTCATCCCTCCGCCGAGAAACCTCCTTCGCAGTCCGCAAAGTGCTTGAGCCGCCGCTGCGTGTGACGGCTTAATCAAAACCATAGAGACAGAGGGGATTATTATTATATCGGCTTTCTTTTTTTAAATCAGGGATCGCTGGGGTTGCCGGGGGAAATCCAGCGTGGAATCAGGGAAGCCCGGAGTTTCTGCCGCTCGACACGACCCATAATCCCCTCTCTATTCCGTCACTGCCTGGTGAGCGGCTTCAGGTTCCGTGGATTGCGTGGGTCGCTTTCCCATGTTTCTCAAAGTGGCTGCCCCCTCTTGGGAGGGGGGTCCGTCTCCTGTGCGACTCTTTTCCACTTGACCCAAACTCGGGGGACCGTGGGAGGGACAGACAGAGATTGCGCTCGTGGCCGCTTCTTGCTCTTCACCATCGCGCTTCCTGGGACTTCTGAACCCCCCCTCCATGCCGGGAAAGGAGAAAAGTTTTGGTAAGCTGGCCCTCGCGCCTTCATTTGCGCCACTTTCCCCGTGCGTAGTTCGCATTTCTTCCTTCATTACCCCGTCCTTTCTTTCCTAATGGGTGTTCAGCCGCGTGTCTATTTCAGTCTGGATATTTGGGGTGAGAGACTCGGGGGGTTAGTCGGACGGACTCCCTTCACGGTGCCCAAAGCCGCCTCCTAGAAAAACAAACCCGAGATTCTTTAAAAAAAAATAAGGGGGGGGAAGGAAACCGCGTTTTGAATGCTATCTCATCCAATTGCTTTTCACGACTTGTTACCTCAGCAAAAGGTTGCCACAGATGTCCCTCATTCTTCTATCCCTGCCCCCCACCCCCTTTTTTTCCCCTTCCGGCGGGCGGGAAATATTAATACCGACGGTAACAAAGCGAGCCCAGAGCCATCTTCTGTGGCTGTGGCGGGGGTGGGGAGGAGAAGGGGGAAAAAAGAAATTAGCGCTGCCGGGTTTAGGCTGAACGACACCCAGTCACACCAAAGTGGGAGGGGGACGTTTTTTGTTGTTGAAAGTGTTTTTTTTTCCTTCCGGGGTGGCTTTTTTATTTTCTTTTTAAGGGGAGAGGGGAACCTCTTATTTATTTCGTGTGAACCGCGTCAAAATTGAGTTCACTCTTGCAAATCTCTTGTTGGCCTTTGCCAACCGCTAGTACTTTGCTGCCATGGTAACTGTAATTAAACTGATAAGAGTGGGAAAATGTCAGTATCTCTTGGAGTCTTACAGCTGCAGTGGAAGAAAAGGGGGGAGGAGAATAAAATTAGCTGCTTCTTCCACCCACTTCTTTCTTGCTGTTTCTCTGTTTTGGAGGGGAGAGGTAGAGAAAGGAGGAGGAGGGGACTGGCGAGGCATTTATTTTAACAGTGTGGAGGGTACACACTTTAAAATGTCTCTTCTGGAGATCTTACTGTGTGTCTGGGGTGCTTATATATACATTTGAGAAATAAATATTTGCATTTAGGGCACATGAACGAAACTTTGGGGGCATGGAAGCTATAGGCAAGAGGAAGAGGCAACTTTTAGGCCGCAAATTAAAAGAGGCTTCTAAAATCGAGACACTTTTTATTGCTGGGTCCTTGGTGCTCTCTGAGCTCAGTTGTTTTCTTGTAGCTGATCTAAGTAAGATCATCATCTCTTACTTAGTTTTGGTAATGAAACCTCTCTAACAAAACAACCAACCTCAGAGAGCACCAAGGATCCAACATTTCAACCCTGTGCTTCAAATATTCTCTTCTGTAGGCACACTTTTTATCCTTGGCAGCTACCAGATTTTTGTGTTTTTTTTAAACTGGCCACACCAGCTGTGAAGTTGTATGTCTTGTCTTTTTTTCTTCATCTTTCCCTTTTCATCAGTAACTCATTTTTTTCTCCTTTCCCTTCCCAAAGTAGTAGCTCTTTTCTTCTTCTTTTAGTTGAATGAGGTTAATTGAATCCCACCCAGATTTCTGGCGTGCATTAAGGGGAGGTCAGTCTGAGGGGGTAGCAGGAGGAAGATGCCATTATTAATAATAAATATCACTGTCCCTTTCTTTGTTTGGGGGAGGGAGCAATGAATGCAAAGTAGGCATAAAGTCCCATGTTCAGAAGTAGAAACGGAGGAGAATTTACTGGGTGCAGACAGGTTGGCAGTTTGTTTTTTTTGTGGGGGATATGTGAATGGCATTGAATATAATAGAAGCAATTGAGCATTGGGGAGCCCACACAAGGCAATCCAGGCAATTAAAATCTCTTCAGAGTTTTTTAAAAATAAAATAGCCTTTCTTTTTCTCCTTCCTCACCATGTCACTCAAACTATTATTTGTCTCTTCTTAATTATGATTTTCCTTAAACTGTCAAACAGCTCCAAAGGCATAGGTACCCTCTGAAGCCATAGGACATTTTCCACCAACAATTTGCACACCAATCTCAATGACTCCTGAGGTGTTGGGAGGAATTTAAGAAGCCTTCTGTGGAGCAAAATGGCTTTTCCTCAGAATAGGCCTCTTTCTCTCCCTCCCTGAATAATTATCTGTATTGAAGGAAACTCAGCATTTACTTTTTGTGTTTGCCAAGCATTGCCTCAACAACTTGATCTATCAATTGCAGGGGGGATTTTATTTTTGGAAAAGATCTTAATCCATTCTAGCTGCACAGTCTTCAATATTGTAACTAAGGGGGTGAGTCCCTCAAAAATTAGGTGATCTTGCTCCTAAAATACAGGTTCAAGAACTCTTGTGCCTTTGGGTTTTGCCACACCAGCAAGCTTTGTAATCTAGCCTTGTATGTGCCTGGCCTGAAATTAGCCAGGCTGGAGGGATAAGCTTCCAATTAATTGCAGCATTTTTCTTTTCCTTGATGAGCCATTTAAACGTAAAAGGGAATTTCTGATGGTGTGCCAACGCTAGTGCAAGTAATCCTCTGTAAACCATATCTTTATTGCTGAATGAAATGAATATTTTTTCTCTCTGGTACACCAAATCATCTTCATTGCAAAGGGAAGGAAGTAACTATATACTGAGTGCAGATGATCATTTTAGGCCTAAGAGCATTGCCCTAGACCCTGTTTTTCTAGGATTCTTACCCGCAATTCCAGCATGGACATCCTGAGCCCTAACTAAAATTATTTCTCCTACTTGGTTAAACATCCACTTAAACCAACCAGTGCAATTTCAGGGTTTGAAAAATACTAGGATCTAAGCTATCTTCAGGGAAAGGAACTGAAGTCATTGTGCTTATGCCTGCTCACAGAATTAGAACCCAATCCAAATGTATGCATTTCTGGGTGTCCTGAAGCTAGCTCCTCTCATTATCAATCTCCTGGGATTGTGGGAGTTGCAGTTAAAATAAATCTAAAGAGTGCAGGATTAGGGAAGTCTAATATAAAATTACCTTTGAACAGAAACCTGGTTCCTGATAAATTATGCCGAATGTAGATTTGTCTTTAGCTTAGTTTCTGAATGGATGTGACCAGCTGTGTTTTCTTTTGTCAACAATTTTAAAAATGTGTGTGATTGTGAAGCGATGCATTGATTGTTTAATATTACCAGCTCTTGGTATGGCTAGTTTTTGACCTTTCACATTTCCTACATAATGAAATCTGAAATGAAGAGTGCAAGGTAAGGTACATGGAAGGCTCTGTCAGTCCACAGAGCTGTATTAATCCACGAAACTCCTCCTTAAGCAAATCTAAAGCTATTTCTCATTTGAAAACTTGGCAAGCTGTTGAGCTGTAACAGTACTGGTGTCAAAGTCACAGTTTTGTGTGTAAGAAAAATATGAAAATGGAATCCCTGGGAAAACTTAAACTTGCTAATTGAAACGAGCTTGTTGAGTTTTTGTTTGCACTGGTTTGTTTGGACAAAGTCCAAGAATTTTAAGGGTTAGAAGGGCAGTTAGGGCAGCCTTCCCTGCCCGGGGTAGGAATCCATAGTATAGGAATTCCTACTAAAGCATCCTAAACATATGGCTGGCTCGCCTCCATTTGAACACATCCAGCAAAGAGGAACCCCCACCTCTCTGGGCAATTGGTTCTAGTCTCAAACTAGTCATGTTTTTAGGAAGTTTGCTCTTTCAATATTCCTAAAGAGTTTAGCATTATTTATGTGCAAAAGAGCATACAACTGCAGTACACAAGTAGTCCTTGATTTAGAACTATTCATTTTGTGACTAACTGTGGCAAAAATATCATATGATTGGGCACGACTTACTGAACAACCGCCTTAGCAACAGGAATTCTGGTCCCAGCTTAAAGTTTAGGACTCTTGCGGGTAATCAATCCACTGGGTTCAAGATTTTACAACTGTGCAGTTTTCTCTCGGACCTTCAGTGTAATCCGTAGAGAGATGGGAGCATGTTTTATAGGGCTGTGCATATCTTAGAAAAGAACCTTCACTTTAGCAAAACTTCCTATCAAAGCAACCCAGCTTCCTTGCTTCTACAGCAGCTTTGCTTTGCTTGATCCACTTGGGTCTTTCAGTAGCCCCTTCGGGTTTTTGGAAGTCCCGAAGAATCGCGAGGCAGTGCAAAACAACTTGTTGAACGAGTTGCATCCCGCTTTGCAAGACGTTTCACTGCCCACGTAGTGCTTGGTTGAGCCAAAGCCATTCCACCTGACCCAGTCCTGATATTTTAAGGGGGTAGAAAATTAGAGTGAGCTACTAATGCAAAGTTCACTTAATAATAGTAAGTAGTGAAGTATAGGAAAGACAGAGCAGTACACAAATAATAGGTAGGGTAGTACACTTTATTAGCCATGGTTTCTTTGTTATATTAGTCGCTTCTGTAACCACCTTCCGTGAAAAATGTAATTCTGCAGGATCACGCTTGTGACAATCTAACTTAAGATATTATAATTACCTCCTCTCCTACCCGGTTAGACTACACAAGGGATTACTTCAGTCTTTTATGATTGTTGGAAGAGAGTACAATTCTGTACAAGAGAGTACAAATATATCTCTTTTGTATTTCACAATACAATGCTGAACTTCCTTCTTGGATCCAGAATCTTAAAGGGACTATAATTACAATGCACTTGATTCAGAGATGCAACTGAAAAAAATGCTGATAGATACTTCTCTTGGTGATTGTTAAGTTACACAGTATGAGAGTTGTAAATGGTCCTCTAATATTATTGAACCCTACAGTCCAACACCACTGACAATGTTTTATAAGAAGGCAATAAAGTTACTTATTCCTGACTATAGATAATCCTTGACTTACAACCGGTTGCTTAACAACCATTCAAAGTTACGACAGAGCTCTCCGGGGCTACTTAAGACTCATTTTAAATTTACAATGGCCATATACACTCCACCCCCACCCCCATGGTCACATGATTGAATTTTGGGTGCTTAGTAACTGGCTCACCTTTATGGTCATTTGTAGTGTCCTGAGGTCATGTGCCTGCGATTTTCCAACAAAAAGCACTCAATGGGGAAAATGGATTTGCATAACAACTGCAGCGTTTGCTTAATAACCACCACAGAAAATGTCAGAACATCAGATCCAGTTACATTGTGCCTCAACTTATAACTGCAATGACTTGCAACCATAATTCCAGGCTCAGTTATGGTCATAAATTGAGGACTATCGATATATTGGATAGCATAGCACAGCTTCTTCAATCTGTATCTTCCAGGCAGGTTGAAACCAAAGGAATTATGGAAGCTGAAATTGAATATTCAAGGAGACAATTGATCTGGAGAAGGCTGACATGGCAAATCAATTTTAAAAGAAGTGAAAGAGCAGGAAGCTAGGCCTAATCCTTTTTCATTATTTAATCTACCACTTTTAATAGAAAACAGCAGTGTTTGTATTGTTGCCCTTCATTTCTTCCATGATGACCTGATACCCTAATAAAGAATTGATCACCCAAGGCTGAGTGTTTATTGGCTGATTCCATTTTTTTAGAACTTTCTTTTGTTTTGGATTCTATGCAAATGACATCACTGGAGGTGGATTTGGGACTGCTGTCTGCAATGATTCAACAAGGAGTACTGCCAGATCTGCAGCATTATTTTGAAAAGTTGATGAGGTGTTGGTAAAACTTTGACTCTGTTATATTCCTCTCCCATGCAGAAATGGCTAAGTGTTTGAACTAGTTCTCATTCCGTAATCTCTGTTGCAGAACAACAGAGCTGTGGACTTAATGAGTCTACTGCCATCACTGGGTCTCAGTATGTAAAAATTCTTATAAATAAAATAAAGCATCCTTTTTCTAGTAGCTTTTTGTATGAATGAGAGACTTGCAACCTTGGCTTGATGTAGGTTTTTAGTTATTCTGAAGTAGAAAGCCTTAGTAAGATTTCCACTCCTAAGCCTTACAGACACTTTATATTTTCCATAATATTCTCAACAGGGTCTAAGTTGCCTATTACATAGAAAATCAGAAAAAAAGGGGTGAAGGCAGGCATCAGTATTATGCCATTTCATACTCATGCATCTGAAGGTGTCTCTCAAGTCTGTAGGTTGGTGTTTGTATATAATGACAAATGGGCATATGGTAAGGACTAATTGTTGGTATCTTCTTCCCTTTCTCCCTTCTTGCCAGACTGTATTTTGATGGGAAAAATGTCATCACCAATGTAGGTCTTATGCCTGGCCATAAGTAGCAATAGCACACTTGAGAAATGCTCTTGCTGTCATAACTGAATGATGGACAACCTAGCTGTGTAGGTGATGTCCAAAGAACATCAGATCCTTCCCCTCTAAAGCATTAGAGAGATGCTTTAGTTTCTAGGGCCAAAGGTAAGGATAATTGGTGAGGCTGATGGGCATGGGTATACAGGAGGTATTCAGTTTCTTGGATTTAGGATTGATTTGGTACGTGTCAGCCCTTCAGAGTAGATTAGGCTAGTCATGTAGTCAATACTACTTTTATTGTAAAGCTATAGTAATAGAATCTTGCATGTCTGAACTAGGGAAGGTCTTATCTGGGATATTTACTCAGGTTACTTTCCTGCTCCAGACTCAGCTCTCCTTTCTCTATTGTGTACTTACTGTACCTCAAGGCCATTCCCTCTTCCCCCTACAAATATATGTGCCCAGGCACTGGGTTTTCCAAACTCTGGTTCATGGCCTACTTTAGAAGTGCATTATAGGCTCCAGAATTAAAAGCAATCCCTGATGTCTTTCCAACATCTGACCACAAAAGTGGGAAAAATACCAAATCTTTGAATCAATTGAGTTGTATCCATCCATCAATTGTTATATCCATTTCTATTCTTACCCTGATGCCTCTCTTTTTCCTGAACCTACAAACAAATCTAATGTTTTGTGAACATTTTGAGCCTCAAAATATGCTCAGAAAGTCAGGAGAACATAAAGAGGAATGTTACTCTTTTGCATTTATTTAGTTATTTACTTCCCACCTTTATTATTTTTACAAATAACTCAAGGCGATGAACATATTTAACATACTTTCCTCCTGTATTCTCCCCACAACAATAACAACCCTGAGTGATGAGTTGGGCTGAGAGAGGGATTGGCCCAAAGTCACCCAGCTAGCTCTTGTGGCTAAGACAGGACTAGAACTCACAAGCTTCCAGTTTCTAGCTTGTTACCTTAACCACTAGTATTCTTCTAACTGGGATAGCAGAATCATAAGGTGACCTTCATCAAGCAAATACAGAACAGAATGCTAGGAACAGTTGGAGATTGAGGGAACTAGACGATGTGTGTCAAAAAAGTCAAAATGACAGCCACAAAGATGGAATCAAAACCTCACCCTTTTTTACATGTGCATTGTTGTAGCCACCATCTTGATTATTTTTTACTTCTTTGCAAACACTCCTAGGAGTGCATTTGCACTTTTCTTTGAGATCTAAATTCTTTCACACATTAATATAAATCTATATTAGAGCTTTCTTATTTTGATATTCAATTTTCTTTGAAAATTGTCCAGTGTGGCTTCCAAAATGTGTTTAAGAAATAAACATTGCACCACTCAAATAATCCTAACTATAGCAATTAAAATAGAAGTTAAAGGAGCAGAGATAATTGGAATTGGCTTGCTTTTAATGTAGCCTGGTTTTACATTTACTAATCCTGGTTGGAAATCTAAATATATGCTGGATTGGGTTCTGTGCATTTTTTAATTTTTAAATGCTTTTTTAAGAAGAAAGAGTGGCTTATCTCCAAGGAGGCAATAGTTCACGGTCTTAGCATCCTTTTTCAAAAAGCTCTATTTTGAATAGCAGCACATCTGATTTTGTGTAAGAAAGGTCTCTGCCTTAAATATCAGACATTATTACACTGGTACCATAATAAATGCACAAACATGTGCCTGCTCCTGATTAGGCTATGATTCCCCTGGATGAGTGGGCAGAGATATTTAAAATTCAGGTGTCATGGATGGTAACTGCAAGTCAAACTAGATAAATTTCCCATTTTGGATTTCATCTGCTTTCAGAGTTTTAAAATTTCAGATATATTCTATTCTGTTAAATAAGACATTTGCACATTTTGAAAACCTGTTAGCAAAAAACCACTTAGAGTCACCGCAAATAGTGAGATGGGCAGTGTATAAATTTAATAATATAAATGAAGTTAGGAAAGCCTTTGCCTAATTCAATAGACAGCTATTCCTAGCAAGAAGAGGAACAGTTTTACCTTCCATTTGAGTTGATATTAGCAATAAAGAATTAATCAGAAAAACAATTAATCAGACAACCCTAATTTGGCACTTTCCTTTCTAGCAAGAAGAGCGGGGAAAACAATTCAGTGTCAAGAATCCCTCTTTGGCTTAGGAGAGCAAAGAACAGTGCACTTGTAATCTGCATGAGTCAAAGCTGAACATACTGTTTTCAGCTCAAGACTTTCAAGAACTATTGAAACCTGTCTGTACATATAGGAATCCTTTTTTAATTGTAGATCTGAATTATTTCTATATTATTTTTTTAATGCATGTTCCAATTTGATAATTTCTTATGTGAAAAAAGAGAAAAGAAACTGAATTCACCTCCATGCCTGCTGGTTCCATATGGAGCAGCTAACACCCCATCATCAAATAAGATGATGGAACTTTAAACCCTCAGAAGAATTTTGGATTTAATTGGATTATGATGCTTTAGATCAACTAACTTAGTGGATGCTTGAGTTGTAGGCATAAATAGCTTCTCCCATAGCTAAGCCTTAAATAGTCTTGACTCCGCAGCCTTGACTCAAAGCAATGTCCTGGGCTGGAAAGCTAAGCAGGGTCTGTCCTGGGAAGTTAAAAAAATATATATCCTGGAAGAAGGCACATGGTTGTCAAGCAGACTACACGGATGTGTCCACAAAGTCACCGAGAGTTAATCTTGGCTGAAAGGAGACCTCACTTCAAATTAGGTTTCTCAGCTTTATTCGTTTCATTAGATTTCTACCTCACTTTAATTTTGTACAACTGTGAGGCATTTGTCTAGAATTCTGCTAGATGTAATCCCCATTTGTGTGGAATTTACACAGTACTGGAATACTGCTGCAGACATTTAGATCGTGGACATTTGAAGAGTAGCTGGTTCAAACTGGGTCTACCCGTATGCTTTCTGTTCCATTGTTATTTGAAATGTGAGCTGTGCTGGGTGTGAATATGAAATGGTCTTTTTGCCTTTAGCAGATGGATTGTTGTGTCTGCTGCTAATGATTTAATAATATTGCTACTATAATTCTGTTTTCATTGTTTAGTTGGATTTATGTTTTTATTCTCTGCACTAGCTCTCTTGGGGATCCTAGGATAGAATAAGGTGGATTGTGAATGAATGTATATTAATTTACAGGAAGCAGGTCTTGGGCTGTTCATCTGCAGAACATCTTCCAATTATTATCCAGCAGTTCTTTCTGCTACTGAGATGCCATCTTGATACAGAAGCTATGGTATCTTTACCCTGCTGTTAAACTCTTTGGTTCAATCCTCTTCCTATTTTTCAATAAATGTGGGCTTGTTTATAAATTCACTGTAGAACATCTCTAGTACTTCACAGGAGCAATTATAATGTACTAAATCAAGTCACGACAGATGTTGAGTTCCTTTGCATTGAAACATTTAATGGGGTATACGTGAACATTTAGGAACGAAACTCCTGAAACAAGCAAATAATAAACTCTTTGTTCCATTCACTTCTTCAGAAGCATTATTCTTTGACCTTCTATTAATAAATAAAATGAATATATCTACAATGACATATACTATATATTTACAGTCCATCATTTGCCACTGGGACAGCACAGAACTTCCAGAATAAATCAGTTGGTAATCCTGATCACATTGTTACAACAGGCTCATAGCATTGGCACTGTTTTTTGCACATTAACTGTTAATGTTTTAAATATTAAGTAATTTCCATACGCAATTAAGGAATGGAGAGACATTAATCTGCACTGAAGGCAAACATAATTTCATGTTCTTGAACTGAATATAAGACTAAATGCTCAATTTCAAAATGTATACTTCTCCTGTTTTTCAGTGATGTATGCATGTGCAGAAACACAAACATTCCAAGACAAAAATGGACAAAAAGAATTTGTGAGTCAAAGTTGCTTGAAAAATTTGTTCATTTGGCCAATTTGAGGATTGGCCCAAATACACAGAGTTTTTAGTACAAATTTTTAAGAGACAACAGTTATGAGAAACCCATGATGGCTTTGCAAACTTGAGAAATCAAAATTGCTAGATTCTTTTAGTCCTGCTCTTACAGTTTCAGCCTGACTCTTTTATTTGCCAACAACTGGGAAAAGGCTGCATTGCTTGACTTCAGCAGTGGGTGGAAAGGCATTTATTTTCTGGAACTCTTGTAATTGAAATGTGTTCCTCCCCCTTTATTCTGACAGATGCCACTCTGACCTTTGGCAAACCTCATGTATTTTTCCAAGCCCCTCTCCTGAAGAATGCAGACAGTGGATCTGACTGACGTTAGAATCAAGATATAAAACCCCTTTGTCTGTGAGTAAATATGGCCCAATCCTGTACGCTTTCCTCTTACAATAATTCAAAATCAGCCATGCTCACATGAATTATATATGGATTTGCATATTTTCCCAGGAATACCGGTTATAGAATTTTATTCCTAGGAAATCTGGAACATAACTGATGTTTTTTAGTGCAGCATAAATGATGTATTAAAATAATAAAAGTGGATTTAAAAAAACACTTTATCTTCTATATTAATAATATCTGCATTCTCAGCTGAAGAAAGCTAAGTGTCTACAAATGACATTGTTTTTGCTTCTCCCTCTCTCTATTGCTGATACTTAAAATATTTAATTTATTTGTTTATTAAATTTATTTTATTGATTCATTACATTTATATAGCCTCCCATCTCGACGCTTGTGACTTCGGGCAGTGCACACAATTAAAAGACAAAGCCAAGCAATCATCATAATTAAAACAGAAACATTAAAATACAGTTAAAAACTGTAACAGCCACAACAAATGGGTCAATGGATTCTGACCTTACACACAATGCAACATTTAGCCAGCTCTCCACTTCCATGAAATCCCATGGAATTGAGTTTTAAGGGCCTTCTGGAAGGCCAAGTGGCCTTGTGCCAATCTCATGTTGGGGAAATGATGTTCCACGGGGCAAGTGCCACAGCAAAAAATATCTCCTCCTGGATCCTGTCAAAGCTACATGGCCACACACAAATTACAATCTTTTGGAATGAGGACTGACTTTCTTTTTAAAATGTTTTGACCCTGATAACACTAGAATGAGTATAATTTCAAACTGATTTACTCTCATATAGAAAATGATGCTATGCTCTCCTCATTTAAGCATTGTAACATCCACAGTAATGTTGTACCATAAGTTGTTTCTACTGAGGTATGGATATGAATTTTGCCCCCATGGCAACATGGAAACTAACCATGATTCACATCTGTGGATAGCTTTGTAACCGAAATGGAGAGGTCCCTATAGCTTTGTACTGTTTGGTTATTATTTCTGATAGTTTTGATGAGTAGCAGCCAAATCTAAATTTTTTAAAAAAATCTGGAAATGCCACAATGCCGTCTCATCCAAGACTGCACATGTTGTGTTAAGCCATTGTTTACTTAGTTGAGGTTTATTAAACACATTTGGCTGAATTCATATAATGGGCTAAGCTCTCAGCTGCAGCTGGGCTTGCCCCAAACCTTAAGCCTAAACCAGATAAACCTGTCTTTGATGATTTTAAGGCAAGAGCAATTAGTTGAACTTCCTTTATCTTCAGCTAAATATGTTGTATCAAAGAATAGAGCTGACTCTTCTGGCCTAGTCGCCGCTCCTTTTCTTCCTCATTACTGTTCTCTGCAATAGGTTATACATTTGGGAACGCATTCAACCTTTTTAGGAACTTTGGGGACCCTGCCTGTTAGAAGCAGCATCTCCAGCTCAGAGAAAATTCTCATGTTAAGGATCACATCCTATTGCTGCATGGCAACTTCCCTGCCTGAGCTCCTTGACTCCATTTCCAGTTTGGCAGCGGAGCTCCCTTTCCGCGTCTACTGATTGCTGCCCTGCAGCCCTGTTTCAGGTGACATGAACCCTCTTGGATAAGGGGAGTTCAGGAAGCTGATCCAAGGGCACGCAGAGGAATTTGCACAGCATCTCTTAGATGAAGTCTCAGTTGGATGCTGGCTTTGTCACAGGTCCATAGGGGGTGCCTGGTGAGGAGCCTTGCCTGGTTATCTGGGAACAGGGGTTCAAGCCTCTTTGAACTGAGAAAATGGACTGGGTCCTCAGGACTGTGAGCTCTTTAGATCTATGCCCCTTCTGAGTTGTGAAAGCAGCCCAGCGGTTTGATTCTGGCACTAGTTAATTCTTCTCTGAGTGAGGGAGTTGTTCCTTTACCTCTTAAAGAGAACTTGGTTTCCTCCTCCTCAAGAAGCCATCACAAAACATGAAAATGAAAAAGGTTTATAACTGTTCCCTTTTGTATATCAGCTAATTTTCAATATTTATACACGTTTAGGCCCTCTTAGAAGCCGAGCTGTAAGTGATTATATTTAGCATGCTGCGTGAAGTGTTGTATGAATAGTTCGACCCTGTGTCATATTGACTTGCGCTAATATTTTGGTGTTCATGTACTTTAATTAAAATTTATTCTGATGGAAAAATAGAATCGAAGGCTACAGTATCTTTTAGGGTTAGTAAAATTTGCTTAGATGAACAGTAGCCGTTGAACCAATGGGAACATATAAAACTATGTATTGCGCATAGGGAATGGATAGAAAAGAGTCTTTATCTTGCAATGGGAGAATGGCAGGGTCACTCAGTGACAATTTATGGATAATACCTTCAGGAAGGATAAAAGGAAGCTTTTTGTCACAGAGCACAAAATTAACTTGGGAGATTTATTGACACAAGGGATGGCAGTGGCCATTGGCTTAGATTATTCTAAACCAGGATTAATTTGTGTTTATCACAGGGGATAAGTTCACAGTTGAAATATGAAACTTTGCTATTTAGGAGATGCTAGGAAACCACAATGAGAAGGAGACTATTGTTTTTAGGTGCCGTGGGGGACCTCTACAGAGCCACTCTGGGAAGGAGTGGGCTTCATCTACAGCTCCTTTGTAGGTTGTTCTGCCATTGAAGTTGATTGACCACAAAACAAGAATGGAACTGATTTGGAGGAACTTCGAACACTAGAAGGAAGATGAAGACATTTTCTCAGACCATCAGAATTCCTCTATAGGGCATGGGTCTGTCCTGAATATCCCAAATGAATTTCTCTTTCCTTGCTTTTCTGTTTTTAGGTATACAAATGCTCTCTGTCCAGCCAGACACCAAACCGAAAGGTTGTGCTGGCTGCAACCGTAAGATCAAGGACAGGTATCTCCTCAAGGCCCTGGACAAATACTGGCATGAGGACTGCCTGAAATGTGCCTGCTGTGACTGCCGTTTGGGGGAAGTGGGCTCTACCTTGTACACCAAAGCCAACCTTATCCTGTGCCGTCGAGACTACCTAAGGTAGGACTGAAAATTTTTCAGCACACCTGCCTTATTTCATCCCTGTTTGATTCCCTTCCCTTGCACTGCCCAGCGTGCAACCCAAATGAAACACGCCATATTTGACTGTTGCTACGGATACCTTGCCACATGGATGCACTATGGCAAACATACAAATGTGGCTTCAAGTAGGGGAACAGTGCATCGTCTGTAAACTGATTTGAGTCCATTTGTTCATATGACTATTCCATTCAATGGCTTTTCAGACATGCTAGGGTATATTTGTGCCAATAAGAGCGTCCTCTGCCCTGTCTTCATTATCGTTAAAAGTATGTTTGTAGGTAACTTTATTCAGCGTGCTCCCTTAAAAGCCTGCCAAATGCCTGTTTTCCTTGTCTCTAGACTGATAGTTATTACATAAGAAAAGTATGTTCAATATATGCCAATGTTTTGGGGTGCAAAGGTAAAGGGGAAGGCTGACAGGTAAAACAGAAAAAGTTCCTCTCCCAATCTGCCACAGATCTATGTCTACGCTGCTATTAATATATTCTTGGTTCAGGAAATTAAAAATTATATTCCTTGGATTCAAATCCTGCTTCTCTTTCTCTTTTCCCAAGTTTTTGGTATGAAATATGAGTGTTGCTAACAACTTGGGCCGTTAAGATTTCCTAGTAGGGCTCGAGCTGATTAATTCATTTTCCTAAATAAGAGTCAGCTGTAGCTATAACTCATTGTTCAAACTGTATAAACCCAAGGTAGCTTCCTCTGCGTTGGTTGGCAGTCAGCATCTTAAATATCATGGGGAACAAGCCAGCTAGAAATACGTGGGGCAGGATGCAGGTATATTTCCTGAATTTGATGATTATAAGGGTGTTTTAATGGCTTGAGGGGATTCAGTGAGAACTATTTTGCCTTCACTATTGAAGAAGAAAGAGCGATACAATCTTGGAAGCAAGGATTATGACAATCATTGTTGGAGATTTTTCCATTTATCTTTATAATTTATCCAGCACACCTTGTTACAGGAGAACATGCTCAAAAGACAAATATTAAATAATATTTCTTGTATTAGCATATTTTAAATGATATTAAATAAAATATTAGCATATTTTAAAGTTCTGAATGAGAAACATTTCTTCATCCTTACCTGTAAGAATCTCACAAACTTCTGTACAGAAATGCATAACGAAATGATGCTATATGCAAACATTTCAGATATTGCTGGCTATTACCCAGCTGATCTTGCTGAGTGTTGACAGTTAACATCAAAATTATTTTATGTGTCAGTCAGAGTTACTAAGACATAATCAGCATGTTTGCTCTCAACTTTCAGATGGGAACTTTATGGGAAACATCAAGACCTGTTTCAAGAGGACACATTAAGGGGAGTGAATTGTGATTTATAATTCTCAAGACCATTGCCATGATGCTGGATGCAGAAATTCTGCTCTTTTTTTAACCAGTTTGGTAGGGGAGAAGGGATGGGAAGAATGTTGATATCTTTTCTTTGAACTAAATGGAAAAGTGAGAAAATGAGAGGTTGTTGATTCCTGGAGAGACAGTACTGCGCTTTCCCCATCACCCACACAAACACATATACAGGTAGTCCTCAACAAATATGCATTTGCTTAGTGAACATTCAAAGTTACGATACTGAAAAAAGTGACTTAC
Organism: Acrochordus granulatus; assembly: GCA_032468055.1. Lineage (NCBI taxonomy): Eukaryota > Metazoa > Chordata > Lepidosauria > Squamata > Acrochordidae > Acrochordus > Acrochordus granulatus. The sequence goes on along the minus strand of JANHZU010005357.1, from coordinate 83,371 downwards.
AACCGGTCCTTGTGCTTATGAATGTTACTGCATCCTCACACTCACATTATCAAAATTTAGGCAGTTGGTGATGGGGCATGTATTTATTTTTTTAATTATTTATATCCCACCTTTATTATTATTTTATAAACGGCTCAAGGCAGCGAAAATATTTAATATATCTCCCTCCTCCTCTTTTCCCCACAACAGCAATCCTGTCAGGTGGGTTGGGCTGAGAGAGAGTGACCGGCCCAAGGTCACCCAGCTGGCTTTTGTGGCTAAGACAGGATTAAAATTTACATTCTCCTGGTTGCTGGTCCTTGACCGCTAGACCAAACTGTCTCTCCAAACCAATTATGACAGTGATAGCGTCCTGAGGTCATGCGATCATCAGCCGACGTCTGACAAGCAAAGTCAATGGGAGAAGCCAGATTCATTTAACAACTACATGATTCACTTAACAACCACATGATTCACTTAACAACTGCAGTGATTCACTTAACAGTGGGAAAAATTGGGCATGACTCATATAACACTCTCCTTGCTTAGCAATGGAAATTCTGTCTCAATTGTGGTCTTAAGTTGAGGACCATCTGTCTATTAAATAATACACTATTCTCCATCCATGTCAGTTTCTCCACACTTTTCCTTTGAAATAGATTTCAAGGCAAATTTCCTTTATCCAGGAAATCTTGAAAGGCCACTTCTTCCCAATTTCTTCCCAATTCAGAGCTGATGCTGAAGAGACCATGAGAATGTGTCTTCTACTGAAGTTACATTGATTTCTTTCAGGAGACTTTGCCATTTGACAGACCTGAATGTAATAATTCTTTAACTTTGTGGAGAACATTATAAGACAAAAGCGAAGGAGAAAGGTTGTGGTCTTCTGACCCGCCCCCCTCATTTTCTATCTCTGTATTTTCTTTGCTTTAATTTATTATGTACAATCGAATGAGGTAGCTTCATTAATTTAGATAAATTGGAATTAAGAGGCTGAAACGTCATTTTTTCAAGTCTTGATGGACAAGGAAAAATTACCAAGATAACCGATTTCTTCATAACACCTTGGATTATTTCTGGGAAATCCAAGTTGAGCCTTAGAAAATGGAGCTGCCAAATCTCCATACCGGGTTCGTGAGCAAGGGGTGAAATACAAGGGATTCCATGGTGACTTGATTGTTGTGTAACCCATGGGAAACATTAATAGAAAATGGACTAATTGTCTAGGAGTTCCCCCACCAGGGAAAGAGGTGGTCATTCAAAGTCAAGCGCATGCTTTGCATACAGAAATTCCCAGATTCAGGCCCTGGCATTTTCAATTAATAAGGTCAGGTAAAAGGTGGTGGGAGAATTACCCCCTCTCCTCTTCAGCCAGGTCTGTGCCTGCCTAGCTATTTGGGGTCAAAATGTTCGAGTTAAGAAAGTTTGATTCCTGTGATTTCATGGACAAGTCCAGGTAGGCTTTTGGCAAGATGACGGAAGTAGCTTGCCATGGTCTTTTTCTAGTTTTGAACGTCCTAGCCTAGCCCTTGTATTCCTTCATGGGCTCCCATCCAAATACCCAACAAGCCTAACCCTGTTTAACTTTCAAGCTCAGGCATGTCCTGCAGTGATCTCATAATCCAGAATATCTTAAGGTCTCAAAATTAATACTTGTCTAAGGACTACAGTAGTCAACACTGAGGTCAAACTACACTAGATTAAACCAGCCAACAGACCTTTCGTTTGGGCTCATTCTCTCTTTTTCTGATCCAGCAAGATCTCCCTCCCATCCTTTGCTTATGCTTAGACATGCTATTTATGTTAAACTTCTAGTTTTCGCACTTAAAGTAATTGCAGATAGTCATTTGCCTCATTACATCCGTATGTACTTAGCTATGCAATGAACTTCTTTTTTTCTAAAGCTCTCCTTTTTTTCAGTGCTAATTCTGGAGGTCGTTAAATGTGTTCCCTTTTGGAGGCAACTAAGCATTCCTATTGAGTCACCAATTTGATATGAATTTGAAGGATAAATTGCATCTGCTAATGATCAGATTTAGGTTAGGTTGTGGCTTCAAAGTACAGGTAGTCCTCGACTTACAACCACATTTGTGCTTGGAACTTTATTGTTAAGCGAGGCAATCATTAAGTGAGTTGCACCCAATTTTACGACCATTTTTCTGTGATCATCAAGTGCATCACATGGTCATTAAGCAAATCCAGCTTCTCCCATTGATTCTGCTTGTTGGAAGCTGGCTGAGAAAGTCACAAATAGCGATCATGTGACCCTGGAACTGCATTTGGGTTGCTAAGAGCCCAAATTTTGATCATATGAGGACCATTCATAAGTCACTTTTTTTCAGTGCCACTATAATTTTGAATTGCCAAATGAATGGTCATAAGTCAAAGACTACCTCTATCCCTTTCATAGGCTTTTAATAAATCTGCTTCCTTATTTTAAGCATCTTAGGGTGCTTAAAGATAGTTATTATAAGTTGTGTTGTTATTAAGACTGTGTTTTGAAAGAGGGCGATATTCTGCGTCAAGTCCCACCAGAAGGCAGTCTTTTTATTTTATTCCATCCTTTCTAGTGAGAAATGGGATCTTTTATGACTGTGAAAGAGTCAAGTTGGCTGATCTAATGAAAGCGGCATCACACTGTTGTAATATCAGCCATGGCCCTTTGCATAGTGGCATTGCATACAAATTGAAAAGTGGAGTATTTGTGGTGTGGCACTGCCTTTGTCATTTCAATAACAGCAGCCAGAGCTGTGGAAACCAGTGGCGAGGTCCTTTTTCCTCTTTCTTAATTGTCAGTTAATGACAACCAAAATCTAGCACCTTTTGATGTCTCTGTTTCTCCAAGTGGGTTGTTGAAAGAACTGCAACTTTAGAAAACGATAATTCCCTTGTCTTTTTTTTCCCTCCCTCCCTCCCCTTCCCTTTTCTCTTGTGTGTTGCAAAAGTTCAGATCAAGGATGGGGGTTGTCTCTTCCCCCTCCTTTTTAAAAAAGCTAATAATTCTTAGAGTATTCAGAATTAGAAAGTTTTTGAAAGATATGCTGGAAAACACTCAGCAATAGACATAGTAATCTGCTGAAACTCTTGAAAAAAATAGATTTTAATTTTTTTATAGGATGGGGGAACTTTCTAGTAGAGTACAGGTAATCCTCGACTTCTGGCTATAATAGAGCCTGCCCTTCAGAATCATAAGGCATGAGTGCTGCGAAACAGGTCACTCACCTGACCGACCCAATTTTATGACCTTTTTGCAGTGGTTGTTAAATGAACACTGAAGTCAAATCAGTGGTTCAATATGGGCCAGTTTTGCCAAAAATTGCTGGTTTGGGGCAAAACCGTTATAAAACTCAGTCACGTGGCCACAGGATGCTACAGATGGCCATAAATGCAAGCTGGTTGCCAATCATCCAACAGGTGGGAAGGGGTGGATGTGAGAACTTCAAAACCAGATCGTAAGTACCACTGAGGAAGCCCATTGTAACTTTGAACGGTCACTAAGCAGCCGGTCATAAATCGAGAATGAGCTGTACTTTCCCACCTACCATGGAATGCTGATGTATTGCAGAAGATTATGGGCACATCCAAAACCTATCTTTCTGTCCATTTATGGAATGACAGAATTGAAATGTCTTGTATTGTTAACATGAGCAAGTTCACAACAATCTCTGTATGGGTTGTCACAACTCCTAAAGTTCCTAGAGGTAGCCAGAAATTCTGAAAGTGATTGTCCCAACATCTCTTGATAGAGTCAGCTTGGGGCAGATGAAAAACAATTAGGCAATCAGAAAAACAAGAAAGCAGCTAGGTGTTAACTGTCTAAAATATTGTTAAAAAGCGGGAGAAATATTGAGCCCAGTGTCAAAAACGCAGAGGCAGGGGAGTGTTCTGTAGAAAACCACCAATTCCCTTCTGCTGTAGACATCACAGTGTTTAATTTATGAACCACTATACGAGCACTGACACATCTTTCCCCTAGAGATGAAGGATGTTTGTTTTAGGGGCCGTTCCTTTCCCGTCATTCAGATTGGCAGCATTTTCTCTCACAAATGCGATGTTTTCACTTTTATACAATCTGTTACCCCTGAAGAATGGCCAGGTGTTACCTTGAAGACTTTTCTGAGAGGTGCCATCTCAGAAAGTAGGCGTTTGAATCCTAAATGCCTCTTCGCACTTTTATTAGGGGAAATGCATGCAATTACTAAGAATATAATTACAAATGAAAACCAAAATAAGCCTTTCTTTCAGTTTCACACACTTCCAAATTTCAATGTCTTTAGGCTGATTTCCACTTCACTTTGCATTAAAATCATTTAAAAACCTACACAAAATGTTGTTCGTTTCTCTGAATTGCACATTTGTAAACAGTATTCAGGTTTATTGAGCACCTACACTGTTTATTATTTTCCATAACAAATATGTTTTTAGATTATTTTTACATTCGGAAACACCTATAAACTTTTGAAGCAGTGTTGCTGCTGATGTTAAATTTGCATATTAGTTCCCTACTGGCTCGATTATCACCCAGGTTAACAAGGACCGCGTTAGATGTTATTGGGGATCCTGGACATGGAAAATGAGCTACAGGACTCCACTGAAGAAGGAAATGGCAACCACTCCAGTATCCCTGCCAAGAAAACCCCATAGACAACAACAAAAGGCAAAAAGACAGGACATGAGAAGAAGAGCCTCTCACATCAGAAGGAATCACAAGTAGCTCCAGAAAGAGTGAAATGGCTGGGCCAAAGCTGAAAGGATGCTC
>JANHZU010005357.1:58840-69923 GCA_032468055.1 Acrochordus granulatus | reverse complement strand
TGTTGCGATGCAATTACCCTGGACGAGTGAGAGTCTTCACAGACATTTATAAATATTAAAATTGTTTCTGGTTACTAACTTTACAGAAATACAAATATTTCTCATTTTAGAACTGCATTCTTATCCAGCTTTGACTTTTGTATGACATGTAATATATGGGAAGCCATTATTGCTAAAATTTAGCCAAAGTGCTCTTCTGAATTATCTCTTTTTTAATGTTGAGGAAAATTTGTCCACACCAATGTCAGCATCTCTCAATAAATTGTAATATTTTTTAATGTATTTGTTGTAGAAAGATTCTTAGGAGGAAAAAAACTTGAGGTTTCAAATCAAGTTTGAAAAAAATCTAAAATTTAAAAAAAGTTTAGTGTAGTAGTAAAAGCTCTAGATGAGGAACCAGGAGACCTTGAGTTCTAGTTCCACCTTAGTCACAAAGTCACTTGGGTGACTTTCAGCCAGTTCCTCTTTCTCAGCCCTAGGATGAAGTAGGCAGTGGAGAGCCACTTCTGAAACTTTGCCAGGAACACTGCTTCAGGCAGGCAGTCACCAGGCATTAACTCTGACTCCAAGACTCACAGATGCATGCACACAGAGAGACAATCTTTCCAGGACTTAGCTTTTTTTTTATATGACTGTCACAAACGATGAAATGTTTCTTGTATATCACAACATTTCCAACATTTATGATTATATGATTTATGTGCTTTTGCAATTATGGATGGATTTACGTACCATCTGTAAAACATTATGTACCAATGTTCTCTTAAATTAAAGATCACCAATTAGGACATCTGTGTAAATTGCTGTTAAAATATAACATGAAGAAAGAACGAGTAAAAGTGGATGAACATTTTTAAAATTAAATTACATTCCCAGTAATGGGAGGTTTCATAAGAAAAAAAATCAATAGATTTACTCCCAATTCTAATTAAAGAGGACATTGGTACAAAGTGTGCTACAGATAGGAGGGGCATTCTTTCTTAAAATTCTCTTTATTTTGGGCCTCAAGGTTCTTCTTTCAAGCCACGCCAGTGGTTATAAAAGGGAGCCAGTGTGGAATTAAGTGTGGGTTAAGGCATCAGGCTAGAAACTAGGAAAATTTGTATTATAGTCCCACTGTAGGTATGAAGCCAGCTGGGTGTTGTCCAGTCTCTCTCTCTCAGCCCTAGGAAGAAGGCAATGGCAAACCACATTCAAAATCCTGCCAAGAAAGCAACAGGGATTTATCCAGGCAATCTCTAGGAGTCAACATTGATTTGAAAGCATAAAAAACAGAAAAATGAAAGCTTATAGAGCACAGAAGCTATTGAATTTCCTTGGGGCATTTCATTTAGATTAAGAGTAGATTATGAGGACCGAAGGGAACCCTAAACTTCAAGGGAAGGAACATGATGTAAAAGATGCACCTAGCTATAATGGTACAGGAAAGCAACCGAGAAGGTTGCAAGGTTACTGTAACAAAGTGTAATGAATTTTGCAATTGCTGTGTCCTTGAGAGCAGTTTAGAAGCATTCAGTGGTCGATATGGGTGATCCAAGAGCCTTCAGATGATCTGTATTGACCACTCAATTTACTAATGCTGCAAAATTGCAGCGGTGAGCTGTTAAGTGCAGAAAGAATTATGCGAATGGAGCAAAGGCTGAGAAAAGGATGATAAACCTTGAATCAAGCTTTTTCTACAGTCTCTTTCTCTCCCATACACCCTTGTTAAACCACTAGCAGAATTAACCTCTGGCAATTCACTTGTGAATTCTCAGCTGGATGGCTTGAACGGAATTGTTTCTGACATACTGTTTCTGATCATGGAATTATAGAATTGGAAAGGGTTATTTAAGCTATCAGGCTCGATGCTCCATACAAGAAAACAAATTAAACTATCCGTTAACAAGAGGTTGTCTACCCTGTGCTTGAACACATCCAGTGAAAGAACTTTGTTAGATTTTCTGGCTAAGTGTCAAACTGCTCTTACTGTAAAAAAAATTTTTTGCTAACATTGATTTGGAATATGTTTTTTTCTGGAACTTAAACCCATTATTCCATAACCTTCCTTTTATGATGATGGAAGACAGGCTTTCTTCCGTGACAAAATCCGTTCAGATCCTTGAAGAGTGCTGTCATATCTGCAAACAGACACACAAACTTCTCTTCCCAAGCCAGACATATCCATCCCTTCAATCTCTCTTCTCTAGAATTATTTTTTAGTTCTGTGATCCTCCTTACTACTCTTCTAAAGCTATTCCACTTTGTACAAGCACTGGAAAATGCCGAATACATTGGAACAAATACTTTCCCTGATTTGGAAATTATATTTCTGTTCAGGCAGCCTAGAATTGATCTTACCTTATTAATAGCTGCATCACACTCCTGACTCATATTCAGATGGTAAGCAGCAATTATGCCAGAATCATTCAAACAAGTACTTTTGTCAAGCCACATATCCCCATGCTGTATTTGTGCATTTTATTTTATTTCTTTGATGAATAACTTTCCATTTGTCTCTTGTATTTCCTGCTGGTGATTTTCAGAACATTTTTCTAACCTAACATCATCATGTTGACTTTAAAAAAAACCTTCTAAGGAATTAGCTGAGCTATCCTTTTCAATTTTATATTACCAGGCAATTTGATTAATATTCCCTCCACTTACTCATTCAAGACATTAATAAAAACATTGAAGAGTTATTCTTTTCTCATTCCTTTCATTCGAACTAATGTAAATAAGTCCTTTTTTGTTGTTGTTCATCAAATGTTTAGCTTTTCTTAGACCATCACTATAGTTTTAAGATGATAAATTGTCCTTTCCATTTTCCATATAAGTGTTCTGTGTTTTCAGATCTGCCTTATAATTTTTGTGCAGTTCTAGTGATTTATTCTGCTTTTCACTTTTCCCTGCAGTTGTTGCTCTTAATATCTATTAAGATTTATTCTGCTTTTCACCTGTTTGCAGTTCTGCTGTTAGTACATTCATTGTTACAATCCCATGAACTACTCCTGTCATGGAACCCTTCTTATCGTTGCTCTGAATTTATCAAAAAACACTTTATTGAAGTCCAAAATGCATTTTAACTACATTAAGTTTAGTTTCTCTTAAAACCAAGAATTCCATCATTGTATAAGGACCTTCTCTGTATTCTTATTACTCCAATGTCCTTGTCTAAGACCTTCTAATTGGTTAGTATCAAGTCAAAGAAAGATGGTCCTCTCATTCTTTCTTCTACCTTCTGAAGAAGAAAGCTATCAGCAAAGAAATTAGAAAATTCAATTGAAAGGCCCATGTTGGCTGAATTTATCTCTCAGCTTAGAGTAATTAAAGTCCTTCATTACAATTTACACTTCGTTCAGAAATACCTGCAAACTAAACTGGAAAGCATAATCCATATCTTCCCCTTAATTGGGCAGTTAACAGAAGGGCACTCATACTGCTTTTATTTATTCTTCCAGTCTTTTGTATCATAAAATATAGTCAGAAATAGCATAGAAGATTCAGATTTTCATCGAATGCATAGTTTGGGAGGGGCTGACTCCCTGCCCATTTCAGGAATCTTCTAGCATAGCATCTCCAATACATCTCCAATACGTGGCCATCAAATCTCTTTTTAAAATCTTCCAATGAAGCGGAATCCTGCATTTCCCACGGCAGACATGTTCCATGGTTGAACCACTTTTCCTGCTAGGAATTCCTTTCAGATATCCATTTGAAATCTACTTCCTTGCAATTCAAATCCATTGCTCCTCACATCCAAATGCTTTTTACCTGCACTGCGGTCTGCAAAACATGCACTGCCCCCACAACTCACTATTCTGGTGCATTTTGAGTTTTCTAATTCAAAAGTAGACCTTCGAATTTATCCCTGTTGAAATATATCATGCTAGCTTGTACCCAGTGTGCCAGCGTATCAAGATCTCCAGAATCTTAATGATGCCCATTGCCTCATCTGTGTGTATTCTGCAAATTTGACAATCATATTTTCCAGTCCCTCAGGCGCATCATTTATAAATATATTGAATAGTACACGCATAAAACAGCCCTATTGGTACACCAGTCAATACTTCTTTTCAAGTTGACATTGAGACATTGACATAAACGTGGTTGGATATGATTGTTTAGCTAGCTTATACTATGTTCCTCTAATGGTAGCATAATTCAGTCTGCATTTTGCCATTCTTCTAGAATCTCATTGACAGATGCTTTGCTGAAATCCCTGCATCCCCATACTCAGCTAAATTGGGGGTCACATATCAAAAAAAAAACCCAGGTTGTCTTGGCAGGATTTATTCTTGATAAATGCATGCTATCTCCTGTCAAGCAATGCATTCTTTACCAAATGCTCACAAACTTAGTTTTTTGTCATCCAAAATGCACCCACCTTTCTCCTTCCATTTTTGCCCATACATTGTTAGTCATTAGACCTACCTACTGTAGCATCCCACTTTACAGTACAAAAGCTGTTCTGTACATTTACCTAGTATATTTATCAAGAAGCAGAAAACATGAAGGTTTCTATTTATTCCCCCCTGCTTCCTTTTCTTTTCCCAACATTTTAAATAGACTCTAATCCACCTTGCTTGAGTTTTCCACAGTCTCACAAAAGAGTCAATCAAGCTCTTGTTTCGTGAAAAATGTGACAGAACATTGCTGGTACTTTACAAAGGTTCAGCCTTTGGCAATCATTAATGAGGCAAGCTCCCCCCTCCTAGTCTACGACCCAATGAAATTTTTTAGACAGATGAATGCTAGCAGACCTATATGAACCAAAGGCAATGTTTACTGCAAAAAAATACATATCATTGTTTGTCTCCTGTAGTGAAAAATACTTGTGTCATGCTGTTAAAATGTACTCCTGACAGAACAATGCTTGCAATGATAGGGTCTGTTGCTTCTTTTTTTCCCCTCTCTCTCTTTAAATGATATACTGACAGAAAATACAATTTACGAAAATTTAACACCAAGGGTAGTCAACCATAGAGGCTACTATTAAAGGGCTGAAAATTCAAGTCCAGGGTTTTCCTGGAAAAAAAATAAAGTCTGTGTACATTTGCTGCTAACTGGAAAACTTTTAAAATAAAAAAGAAAGGAAGGGAGAGACTCATACTTCCATCCATAAGATACAAGAGGGAAAAACAGATCTGTGGGGAATTGTTGCAGGGATTTTTTTCTGAAAGAACTAAACTGTTGGAAAAATGGCCATAGTCCAGATCATTATGTTAGTCTTTGTTTGTAAATTAGTGCTACCTTGATTCAAATGGATAAATGAAACTGGAAAAATCTAGTGCTTAGTTGTAGAAGACCAATGTTGCATGTTTAGATAAGGAATGTGTAAGTTGCTAGAAAAAAATACTTTCTAAATACTGGAAGTGCACTATTTGGCAATATCTTGGCTCACATTAAGACAACTTCCATATGGTTACAAAATCATATTTAACTCAACATTATAGGATCAGCAGTATGGTACTAAAGGAATCATGATGAACTTGAACCTCCTAAATATCAGCCACAGACTCACAATATTTTCATTAAATGGCTGGTAAATTACCAAATATTTTGTGAGAGTGTAGAAATTTCATGAGAATTTGAGGAACAATCCCAACATTCGTTCGTTCATTCCTTAGATTTATAAAACCACCCACTAGTTGAGTTGGGCAGTCTATTAAATAAAATCTCATATGACTTTGGCCTGTTTTGCATTTACAAATTTGAAGCAATATAAGACCTTGAGCAAAGTTGCACGATATAGGATGATTGTCGTTTTTTAATATTTTGTTGAAATTATTTTGGACATAGCCAAAATATAGTCAGTTTCTGTTGTATGCTTTTGGTATAATATATCTCATTTTTCATCCAAGAAGTTTAAAATATGTGGGTTTTCCAGAGGCTGATGTCTCAGCTACCCTTTAGATATGACCCACCTACACTTTACATGATTTAATGCTTGCACAATCATTTACAGAAAAAAAATAATAATTGGAGGGCTCAATCAGAGCATGACAAAGGGAAGATTTTAACCCTTCTCAGTTCACTAGTTGCAATTTTTAAAGATACACATACGAACACCTGGATTTTAATATTGGATTGACTGTGACACCAATTAACCTACAGTAGTTCTGAACAAAATTGTATGGCTGGCAGAAGTTACCAACTGTCTTCTAACATCACTGATGTAAATTTCTTGAACTATAATTATGCTAGGAAATGTTGTCGTTTCGCAAACTCTTGTGAAAAGCTAATAACCGAAAATAAATCTTTTTTAAATAAATAGAACAGCAAATAGATCTCCGATACTTATTAGCCAAGCATGCAAGGAATTTGACTCTGGTACAGCAGCTCTCAGTACACTTGCAGCTCTGTGATGTATACATGTATTAATAACAAATGTAACAAACCTGATTAAAATTGTGAAATGGCCTGTGTGATGTAATGCTTAATGGATTAGGAGTGGGGCAGTCCATGTACTAATCAGCTCACAGCTGCAGATGTGACTTAGTTTCGTATTCTCTCAAGCCGCTACAGCCTACATCACAGAGCTGTTGCTGCAGGACTAATAGGAAGAGGAACGTTATTTACGCTGCCTTTAGCTTCTGAAGAGAAGACAGGATATAAAACTAATGTATAAAATGGCTGCCCTTCAAATTTGATTGCTTAGGCTATCCTACATATGTCTATTCAGAAATATATCCCACTGAGTTTTGGGAGGCTTGCTCCCAATTAGATTATGATTGCAGATAATAATAATACTTAGAAAACCTGCAAACAAATTTCTAACTGTCAATCACAAAAGGCCACAGTGCTTAGATCCACACCTATACTACGCTGATATATGACAATATCCTGGTTCTTATGAAGGCTAAAAAACTGGGAGCTGTGATTTCACACTGTTGTGAGCAGATAATAAAACCTGGCTTTAGCTAAAAGCAGGGAAGTTGAAGAAAAAGAGGCAGAGGGGCTAATTCTGGCTGCACGAGACCAAGTGTTAAGAACAAATGCATACAAAGCCAGAATTGAATTGAAAAAACAGCAACGGACAGCAAATGCAAAGAAGCTGAGGAACACCTAGCTGCAAGAAGATCGCACAGACTGGCTATAAACAATGGCATGATAAAGTAGCAGTGATGGTGCATGGGAATATCTGCAAGAAATGCAAGTTGCCTGCAAAAAAAACACTATATGCCACCTGACTCCCAATAACTCTGGATGGCTTATAATCATTAAAACATTTAAAAACAAAAAAAATTGAAAACATACATACACACAAGCAGCACAAGACAGAAGAACAATGATGGCGAAGAAAATCTAGAAAGGATGGGGGGGGGAAGGAAGGAAGGAGTCATCCTTTCCAGAGGCCTAAGTGAAGAGTCAGGTCTTAAATTCTTCGGATTATCCAGTTTATTTTAGTCTTTCTTCCCCTCTGACCTGGAATTTTAGGAACTGTAGCCTATGGATGATAATTTTTGCAGTTCTTCCACATCAAAATTGTCAACTGCCCTGGATGTTTAATATTAAACATTGTTAGTATTAAATATCTAATATTATGGTTGCATGTGGGTGGTCTATTTTTTTAATGTACTTTTGAAAGAGATGTTTGAATTTCCCCAGTAAGGCAAAGTTTCCATCACATATGTTTCTCTGGCAGAGTTAAAATAAGTGAAATAAGCAGAAAAACTTTCTAGTTAGCCAATACATTTCAAAGAAATTTTAAAAGGTGATAGTTGGCTTACATGCCAAGTGAATCTCTGCAGTTTGTTTGTGCTGCAATATCAGAAAGGTATGTAAGCTTAAGTAAATGGTTTTGAAGGTGCAAGAGGGCAGGTCTACAGAATGGGGGATCATAGCATATATGTTTGGGTGATATGTCCGACTCTAGGGGGCGGTGCTCATCTCAGTTTCATAGCTGAGGAGCCAGCATTGTCCGAATGCGCTTCCACTGTCATGTGGCTGGCATGACTATGTGCCGAGACTCATGGATGCTGTTGCCTTCCCACCAGTGTAGGCGGTACCTACTTACCTACTTGCATGCTTTCATACTGCTAGGTTGGCAGGAGCTGGGGCAAATAAAGGGAGCTCACCCCATACGCAGTGCCTGGGTCTCGAACTTGGGCTTCCAGCACACATGCCCGCCCAGCGTCTTAACTGCTTGGCCTTTTTGTTATTTTAATACTGAAAATCCTCTTTGGGCTTTATTTTAATCTACTTCCCAATTCAAAATGGTCAGAAAATATGGTGTATGTTTTCAGCAGTTATTGCCAAAGAGGGTTTCAAAAGTTACAAAAATGTGGCTTGGGATCTACATTAAACCTGGGATTGTACCCAACTATACTATTTCAAGGAAGAAAAGAGTGGCACGGGGATTTCTTTTTCTCACGCTGATACACATAGCTGATACAAATAATCATTTAATCTGTATCTTTGCCAGCCTCTGCACTCCTCTTTTATACATAGTTGGATCTCTTCAGATAAATGTTTCAGACAGTCAATAGGAGAATATTAATACTTGTTTTTTAAATATTTTAAATGTTTATATTGCTTTTAAAATAATATTTTAAAATAAAAACAGGAAAAGAAACAGGGAACAAAACACAGAGATTCATACATGATCAAAAAATGAGTGGTTAAAAAATAAGGGAAGAAAAATACAACATTTAAAAAAAAAATTCAAACAGAACATAATATGTCATAACAAGAAACAATTGCAGTTCTATATATAATTATCTAATTCAAACCTTATGCAAAGATAGATATTGGAGAGAGAGTTTTCTAATACACATATATAACTATCATGCTTTTTTTAACATACTGTATTTTACATAAATAGAAATCAGAATTTAACAGGCAGAACTCATTCCCCTCTCAGCCTTTTGCTTTCTCTATCAAGATGAATAAATAACAGAATCTCATTCAGCATTAACAATGCTAACTTTTCCCTGAACGAGAAGTTTTTGAACATTTTAGCCCTTCTCGCTGAACTGTTAGCAAATTTCTTCTCTCTCCTTGAAAAAAAAATGATGAAAAGCTGCACCCCCTCCTGTTTTTATTTCTTGAAAATATATTGGATAATTTATGGCTTCTGCTTTTTATCTAATCTGATTTTAGCTATCACATTGGCCAAATCTCAGAAAAGCAGAGAGGCAATTGATCACCACATCTTCTAGGTAGCATCAGATTCCCATTTCTTCTGGGTAGAAAGGTTGGTGAATGTGTTTGATATTCTACCCATTTTTTTGTTAAGCCAAGGTAATGTGCCTTGCATCATATTTTCTATATTTAATTTTGAAATTTGTCAGCCATAAGTAACTAGGGCTGAGTCTGTAGCACATATGTTTATATTGCCCAGTTTTTTTAGGCACTGCGTTCCAGAGCTTCCTTATATTTATGAGAAAGTTACAATGCAATGGACGTGCTTATGAGTCTGATAAAGCAGACAGTTGGCCCCCCAAACATTTTTTGTAATAAACCACTCAGTCTTTAATGTGCTGCAGTGTTGAGGTTTATGCTCAGAACCCTATCAAAAAAGGGTTGCCCTGAATCATGACAATCTGTATTATGGTAATGGAAGTTCCCTCTTGATGTGGCATATGCTGGCCACTTAAGTTTCCTCCTGATGCATTAGCAGGATAATTCAAGCAGCTGCTTTGACCCCTCTGCTGATGTATGCTGAGTGGAATGCAACACTATAATCACATAACCCTTCCCAACTGGTGTTAGAGGCAGACCAGAAATCATTGGATGGTTTGATACCACCTACATGATTGAAAGCTGCCTGTGTGGATGTAAGTTATGTGGCAGCTAATGTTGCCAAGGATGCTTCTTCTTTCCAGAAAGCCAATAAGGTTTATTCATCTAATATCCATGTTGACATTTGACATCTCATACAGAGAGAGAGAGAGCAAAAGAGCATGTGTGTTTTGCTTGGGATCTCATTCAAATGCTTTACTTTGCTTTCCCAAATCAGCAAAAAAAGGGGGGTAGAGAGTAATTTCTGGAAGACAAGCAAGCTGCTGAATAGCTTTGTGCGTTTCTTTGCAAATACGTGGACAAAGTTAATTGCATTTTTGGCTTGAGGCTTTACTGAATCTGTAAAATCTGTAGATAGTTTATTCACTTTTCTTGCTGAGTCAGAGACTTTTACCAATGATGCATCATAACTGGGTCCATCCCACCAATTTTATTTTGTTTGCTTGGAATTGTTTGCTTGCCATTCCAGACCACTTTTGTTTTCTGTCAGGTATTTTTGGTCTGGAATGCTTGTTTGTATGACTTTGGTTTATCCCGGGGGTATAGACCGTCACTGTACTTGGACTGGTGATCTTTGTTCCCTGCAAGTCAAAGTGGTTAGTAACCCTGGAGTGTGACATTCTTTGTGCCAATAGTATCTGGCAGCAAGGCATGCAACAGCTGCCTTGTTCTGAACTGCAGGATTTCCTCAGTTGGGCAAACAAGATTTATCCATAACTCTTTCTAATGCTTTTAATACAGGGGAGGAAGTTGGAGAAAATGTCAAGGTCTAATTATACAATAATACTGAGCAATACCAGAAATGTCCACAATTATGGTGAATGTTTTTGTTTTGCATCTTAAGATGTGGGAGAAAAATATTTTTAAAGTAGAGGGCGAGGAGGAATCTATTCTCTTGTCATCTGATGGAAGGAAGAGCGGGTGGGGATGTTAGGGAGTACAAATATGGTAAGGAAAGGATGAAACATTACATTTACCTAAATCATTCACTTATGTAAAAAGAAAAAGGAAAATTACATATTTAATACAATGAAAATTACATATTTAATACAATATCTCATCTGGCCCTGGTTTGGTAAACATGATAGAAAGAGTTATTGACACTTTTAGAGAAAGTGCCTGAAAATAATACAGGGAACCAGGAAAACAAACAGTAGGATCATAGAACAAATCAGTCCAGAGTTCTAACTTGAGATGCAAGTTTTGTTCACTCACGCAGTCATGTCCAACTCTTTGCGACCCCATGGACTGCAGCACGCCAGGCCCCCCTGTCCTCCACTGGCTGCCAGAGGTTGCTCAAATTCATGTTCAATGTCTTGATGATGCTGTCTAACCATCTCATCCTCTGCTGTTCCCT
>JANHZU010005357.1:38334-58740 GCA_032468055.1 Acrochordus granulatus | reverse complement strand
TAACCATCTCATCCTCTGCTGTTCCCTTCTCCTTTTGCCTTCAATCTTTCTAGCATCAGGTCTTTTCCAAGAAGAGTCCTCTCTTTGCATTAGGTGGCCAAAGTATTTGAGTTTCAGATAAGTGATAAGGCTTAAGTTTCATATGTTGATCAAATTATATGAAGACCTGGCTTCTTTGAGAAGTCCATAAAGCTGGGAAAAGTGGAAGGAAAGAGAAGTGGGTGATCAGCATCAAGGTGGCTGGACTTGATTACGGTAGTACTTATCACTGGAAGGCTTCAAAGACCAGGGGAAAGACAGAGGATCCTAGGAGCCAAGGTTGATTTGATGGCACATCATAAAAAAGGGTTATGTATATCTGTCATATTAATGCAAATTGCCATCTCAGGAGGGGAAAGCTCCCTCTTGATAGGATGGCCTCTATAAGGAAACTCACATACATAGCATCATCTCTCAAAGAGTTTAGATTTTAGCAGTTTAATTAGAATGTTTAACTATCAACACTGTGTTGAGGTGACATTCATATGTTTCTTCCCTGTGGTCTTTAGTTTTCATTCCCTTTTGCTGCCTCTTATAGAGAGATATAAGCACATAACATTGTCATTAACCCAGAGCATTTTTATCATTAGGTAGATTGAAAAAATAAATGAATAAAAAGCCCTTAGGAGTTTGTTCATCTTTCGTAGTGAAACAGGCATGGGGAATTTCTACCCTGTAGGCCTAATAATGGCCCTTGAGATTCCTTCTGGGGCCCCTAAGTTTCTTTGCAAAGCTTTCCCTCATTTTAGTAAAGCAAGTACATCAGGATGGGGTATGTGTCATGGCTGCTGCTGGTCCTTGAGAAGCGCCAAGCACCCCACTTCAAAAAGCAATGCAACATTTCTGTTACATTCAAATAAAATAGAGTTCCCTCACTTATTTCCCAGCCATGTATTTAATTATTTTTCCTGTTCTAGGACCTTTAAAAATACAAGTTAGTACCAACTTCTGGAAATCTCTGAGGGCCACATCCAAGGAATTTAGAGCCTCCTATTGCACAGTGATGAACAGAAGTGTCAAGTAAGACAAGGAAATTTTCAGTAATAGGTTAAAGCAAAATGGGATCACAGCATGGATTCAAGTAGGTCCTCTGGTTACTTTTTCTCACCATTGCCATTATCCTACATTGGATCTGACAGTAGAAGCAAAAAAAGGTGCTCGCTCTCTCTGTGTGTGTGTATTGATGGTTATTTTCAGGAAATGGGGAAATGGTGAAGTAGGTCACACTGTACTGAAAGGTCTAACTGGCTTCCAGAGAACTAGCAATGTGCCTTTCCACTAAAAACATCTTTGCTGCACTTGGCATGAGTACTTCTAAGCATTGCATGCATCATTCCTCTGAATAGTAGCTGATTGTCCTAAATGCTTCTCTGCCCCTTGATTAGAATCTCTTCAGTCTCAATTAAAATGTCGTCTTGAGTATATTTTGCATTTCTTTCCTTTTATTTTTTCTCTTCACCCTTTCACTGCCTGCATCTGATGATCATGATTCACTTTACATCTTAGAAACCAAAAACCCAGAGTAAGCCCTAAAATTAACATTCCTTTTAATATGATCCAAATTCTAATAGGGTAGAAGGGAAAGGAAGGTTTTTTCCCCCTCCTGCATTTCCCTTATTGTATTGCTGGAATACAATTAAAGCCTGTGAAATATTCTCTGAGGGTTAATCTGAGAATATAAATGGGAGGGGAAGGGGAACTGAAGTTTCATACAAAATAATCATAGGGGGACTCTAGCAAGGAAGGAAGTTCACTTGGTTGGAAAATCTTGCTAAATGGATTGTACATGACACAGACACACATCCTACACATGAACACACTTCTGTGGCATCACTGAATTATAGATTTAAATATAGACAAAATCCTTCCCCATCTGGGTGTTCTCCCAATGTCTTGGACTGAAAAATCTGTCATGATAGCTAGGAATTTGCAGAGTTGTAATTCCAACACATCTGGTGGATATTAAATTGGCAAAGGCTCATATTCCAGCAGGAGAAGGTTGAGTTAATTGATCACTGAATGATTTGAATTTGATGCCACCTCCAATGCATCATCTTGAACTGCTGTAGCTGCTTGGGTCCATTTTCAAAGAGTCTACTTGCCTCCATCAGTTTGTACTTGTCTGCAATTAATGGTCCTTGGCCTTCTAGGGAAAAAACAGTTCCTGAAATTTGAATGTGAACACTTGTTCACACTCTTCTCCTCTTTTGCTAGGTAGATGGTTTTGCAAGATCATACCTGTTCCCCCCAGCTTCATTTTCCAAGATATTTATGTGCAGTGATTTTTCTAAGGACTTAGAGTTCACATCCTACCAATGCTTCTGTCTTTTTTAAGTCTAGGGGATTTATTAACATTATCAACAAGAACTTGGAATTATCATTAAATGCTCATCATTTTGTGCCTGCTCTTTATACATTTATATTGCTAGATTTTTTTATTTTAATCTAGACGAGCCTTCATATAAGAGCTTTGTTATGGTATAATAAGGGTATGAACTGGCAGTCTGAATTCCTTTTGTATAAAACCTATTTAAATATAAATTTTAATTATCCTTCTCAACCAAAAGGATGCCAAAATAAAAAGGGTAGCAGTTAATGTTGGGAATAATACGTTACAACAGCTTTTGAAAGAGCAGTGTCAGGTGTGAAAGACCAGGCCCAGGCAACTTGATTCAAGCTAACCGATTTATCTGGTCTTAGATATTTAAAAGAATCTGCCCAAGTAATGGTTGAATAGCTGTGTCTGGAGATCCCATCCAAGGGCCATTGGAGGGTGGGGGTCTGGGTCTACTATGCTTGTGTTATGTAGTGACTTGAGGCTGATTCCATGTTTGACACCTCCCCCTGGCTCAACCATCTCTTCTCCTACAAGCAAGAGATCCAAATTGGCTCCTTTGTGCAACTGATCAGGTCTTTAACCTGGTACCCTTCAGATATTTTAATCTATAACGTCCATAATTCTCAAACAGCATAGGTAGAGATTCTATCAGTTATGTTCTGAATACTATATCCAGATGGTTCTTTCATGCACATGAGTAGGATTGTGAATCATTGTTCATGGAGAGACTGCCTCTTCATTTGTTTTTGTTTTTTTTTCCCCTAACAGATAGCTTACCTGGAATCCCAGTATATTGGCTTTACAGCATTTCCAGATTTAATTTGTTGGGAGTCAAACTATGTAAGTTTGGCAGAGAAAAAATGTGTATACTGCACCAGCTACACTTTGTGTTTAAAATGCAAGAATTAGAAGTTAGAATTTCTTCTACCCTTTAATTTACAGACATAATATTTGAGCTTTATAAAACTCTGTTTCATAATCTGTGGTATGGAAAACAAGCCCTGTGAGAAAAGTTAGACGTGACTATACTCAGCCTGGGGAAGAGAAGGCTGAGAGACATTATAGGACTCTTCAGTGGCTTGAAGATCTGTCTCACAAAGAAGGCTGAGGACTTGTTCTCGGCTTCATTTACAAGATGGTAGACTTCAGTTGAATGTTAAGAGAAGTTTTTTGACAGTAAGAGCAGTTCAACAGTGCAGCCAATTACCTAGCAAGATGGTGCATTTTTCAAGGCAAGACAGGACAGCCATCTCAAGAAGGTCAGATTCTTGGATTTTCTGGACAGAGCAGGGAGTCTCCCTTCCCTTCCCTCTCTGTGGAGTCAAACTAGAATTTGAATTGGCTTGACCAGACACCTGAGAAGCTGAAGAGTAACATTAAAACAATGGAATGTTGTACAAGTAGTCCTCAACTTATGACCGGTCTCTTAGCGACTGTTCAAAGTTATGATAGACACCCCCCCAAAGACACGTCAACCTAGTTCTGAAGTTCTGACAGCTGCCCCCCATCATGTGACCCACATTTATGGCTGTTTACAGTGTCTTAACTGTCAAGTGAATATGACGTACAACATTTCTGCAAAAGCTGGTCTGTACTTGCAGTTTTTGGCAAAAATGTCTCATAGTGAATCATGGATTTGCTTAACAACTGCCACAAAAAGAGGGGCTAACATTGGGACAATCATGTGAAAACCCACTTTATGACCATCATGACTTATAGTTGTAACTCAAGGACTACCTATTAAATGATTAGACATTTATGAAAAACCTAATGGGCTTTCCTTTCAGGCATTCTTATCCCAAGCCCCACAAGGTCCATTGGAAGAGAAATTGTTATTTCCCTGTTTTACTTCTGATATTTGGCAAAGATATTTGGGCAGATTGTGTATATTTATATGGAAGTTCTGCCACAAAAGAAGATACTGTGGTTAGTAGAGATCAATGGAGTTTTGGATTCAGTCTTCAAAAAGTGCTTTGAAACACCTGTTCACATTTCCCAGCAAGTGTGTCTTTTCCTGAGATTGCACAGAGAACAAACAGCCAGGGAAAGGCACAGTGGCCTTCAGGAGCCTCAGACAGACACTATGGACATACTGTCCCTTTGAAGTGCTGCACAGCCCTAGCAGTGAGTCTATTAATACGGTTGCTCAGAGGTGCACAGTTTCTTCCAGAAAACAACAAAAGTTTCTGGCAGGAACCATAGCTTTCCACTAGATTGGGTATATCATAGGTATTGGGCAAAACCCATTTTTCTTGAGACCTCAGAAGAAGTGCCAGTAAAAGGACACACAGTTATACTAGATCATCTCATGTGCCACAAGCCACTCCAAGATCAACACCACTTACTTATTTGAAACATTGCATATATTGCCTTTCCTCGGCAGAGCTCAAGATGGGCAGCTAAGAATACTTGTACAAACATCAGATGGGCCAGAGTTATAGTTCTAGCCTACGACAACACAGGTATGGTAATATATAAAAAGATAACTGGAAATGTGCAATAAAGGAACAGAAGAGAGCGTAAAGCAGCAGTCAGCTTGAGGATTCTACCCGCCTTCCAGCAGCCATATCTCAAAAGGGCACCACCTATTTTGAATTATTTGTTTTGACTAAATTTTTAAACATTTTCACATATTTTGCTTTGTCACCCATACAAAGACAGAGACCACTTAGGGTTACAAAGCAGTACATTTAAAAGTTCAACAGTTTTATTAAACTTTATTTTCCTTCTGTTTAAAATTCCAAAAGCTGGAATGGGAATGAGAAGATGAGGTATTCCCAGTTGGGCATGTGCCCAGTTGGTGGACCAGGAATTTGCAATTTTTCTTTGCCTTTAGGCTGCACGATGCTGTGGCTGTTGAAGGGGAACAGATCCTGTTTTGCTGGCTTCTGGGTACTTACTTTGCCTCTTACTAACCCTCCCTGCAAAAGGGCCCATAATTAAGCCCCACCTGCTTTTGGAGAGATGGGTGCCTTCGAGTCGGTGTTTCTCCTGACAACTACCTAGAAAAATTTCTGCAGTTTTCTTGGCAAGATTTCAGAAGTGGTTTGCCATTGTCGCCTTTCTAGAGCTGAGAGAAAGTGACTGGCCTTGGGCTTAAGGTAGGAGTAGAATGCATGATCTCTTGGTTTCTAGCCTGATGCATTAACTACTACATCTTTACTGCCTATAGAATAGATATAATAGAGTATATAATATAAAAAGAGATATAATATAATATAACTCTAATCTATCGGATGGAATCATAATGAGTTACAGTATATGCCTAGCATATCCAAGGGATATCAAAAGCTCCAGAACAGTTTTCTTGGACAAGGTTTTCTAAAAATTAAAAAGCTCCACTACTAATAAGGTACTATTTGTGTTCTTCTGAAAAGTGCTCGTTTATTTATTAAACTTACGTGCTGCCTATCTCACTCTGGAAAGCGATGCTGGGTGGCTTACAATTAAAAATATCGCAGTTCCAAGTACTGTAGTTTCTTTTAAACTGGCTGCGGTCTTTTGTACTCAAAATCTCTGAGCAATTTAACAGGATTCCCTGCCTTCAAATATTGCCAGGATAAAAAATAGAACATGATGCTACCATAATATTATCCAGTGATTTAGGAATTCTTGGTATAAGAATATAGTGTGTAAATGTCTCTGGCTTTACCTCTACGTTGCTGGAAGATATGATTAACATTACATTTTTTTAATGGGTTTTATTTTTAAGTGTTTTTAATTGTTTGTTTTTAGTGTTGTTAGCCACCGAGAGTCTCCGGATTTCGGCAGCATATAAATTTAATAAATTTAAAGAGCTTTGATTATTGCTTTACTATTTCAGGTAATTTCATTTAATTTGAACATTACTCTACCATCTATCAGGTTACACATCTCCCAGTGGTGTACAAGTTGAAATCATGTTTTCTACCATTAAAACATTATAGTATGTTGAGCAACAAAAAGGAGTTTGTGTAATATTTATACCAACAGATAATTTATTTTCCATACAAGGATCCTTTAAATCCCACCTTCCCTTTCCAAGAGAGGGATCAACAGCCACACATCCAAATTTTGCAAAGGTGCCGAACATTTTAAGAAAAATCAAGGAGGCAGTGTGGTGAGGCCTGGGCAGGTGGCTCTGTGGATGGGAGAAAGAACTGAGCAGAGTGTCCTTGAAAAGGTATGACCCCAGCTGTGCCTACTCCACCTGCAATACAGTATGCTATTGTGAATCCCTCACAAGTGTAGAATTTTAACTTTCTTTTCTTTCACCTGGTGATGTTCTCCATGGTGGTGCAAAGGCGCGAAAGAGATAATAGCATCACTCTGATGCTTGAGTAGGATTTGATACTTCTAAGGGACCTAAAGGAGCTGCAATTAAGCCTGTCCAAGTAACGCTTTTAAGGAGTAGGGGCTCTGATTCTGTAATCCATTCCTTTCTTAATGCAACTTGATGTAGATGGAGTGAGGTCCTATCAGGTGTGAAAAGCCCTGCTGCTCCTGGCTTGGAGCGGCCTCCAGACGGTGATTTGGTAGCGTCAATCTAGTCATGCTTGATTTCGAAGCTTAATGTGGTAAAAAACAGGA
Source organism: Acrochordus granulatus (assembly GCA_032468055.1). Taxonomy (NCBI): domain Eukaryota; kingdom Metazoa; phylum Chordata; class Lepidosauria; order Squamata; family Acrochordidae; genus Acrochordus; species Acrochordus granulatus. The sequence continues at coordinate 51,794 of JANHZU010005357.1, read as the reverse complement.
TCCCTCTACCCCATATCAGCTTCTCAATTAGCAGGCTGCCTTGTGTAACAGCCTTGTTCCACAGTCCCTCTGGGTTTGGGTGTGTGTGTGTGTGTGTGTAAAGGAGAGGGTCATTAGGTGAGAAAAGGGGTATCAAAATTAAGGCTTTGACACAAGAGAAGAAAGTACTGGAGATACTGTTTTTCTCTTTCAAGCTTACTTTCTTAGATTTCATTCATTAAGAGGCTTAATTAATTTGAGCTTTTGCTTTTTAAATAGCGTTTGCTTTCAAATTAACATCTTGCAACCTGGCAGTTGCCTTTCTCTTAGAAGATAAGCACAGATAAATTAGAAGGTTGTGGAGGAAGGTATCTCGGTTTGGTGCTGAATTTTGCTGATGGTACTCAAAAACATTGGCATGTGAATAACCTTTTGTCCTTTCAGAGGGAAGGAAAATGGAAATTGCCCACAAACAAGCAGTACTGGGTATTTTCTTTAAGGTTATCAAACATAAAGAGCTTCTGAAGCTCTTTATGCAGCATTAAATAGTTTTTTAAGGCAGTGATTCGCAATGCATACATCTTTATTAGCCCACATGTTTTCTTCTTCATGTTCAGAAGACAGCTTGTATATTAACTATTCAAACAGGCCCTATTTCCTTTTTGGAGTGTGTGACAATTTACCAGCTCTCTTATAGATGAAGAATTGTGATCTGTGCACAATTAGTATCCTTGTTATTGAACAATATTATGCCAACAAGGCATCTGCTGCTTTTTTATCCCAAAACATAGCTGTTACAATAATTGAGATGATTAGTAAAGTATTGGGGGGCGGTTAGGCAACATTTGGAAATATTCACTCAGGGTATAAAATATATAGAATAATCTCTCAAGATCTGTTTCTACACTGCTCTTCTGTAAAAAAGAAACAAAAGTGGGTAAAAAAGGTGATCACACTCAATTTAAAAATGCTGTACTTTGTCTTCAGTACTGAACAGTGGGGGGAAATGTTGAGTACTGCCTTCCACAATGCAGGACTCAATTTCAGCAAACTTCAGTGCACTTGGTAACATTAACTTGTATTCTCATGTGGTCTCCGATCATCAAAATATGAAAAGTATTTAAAAAATTTAAGGACACTGAAGAATAAATAACCAAGCCCACATCTGCAAATATATATATATATATATATATTAACAGGCTACCAAACAAATGGTTCAGGCATCAGATGAAAGAGTTCAGAATGTTGCAGTCCCCAAAAGATTTATTAATCGAAGATAGCACATCATTCAAAAAGAGGAACATTATGTACAATTTTAGAAGCTGAGAAGCATTGTTCTTCCAGTTTACAGATTTTATGGTTCCTACACATAATAGCTTTCAAATTCTGCCTCACGATGTTTTTGTTGTGGAATACTCTTAAGTTTATCCTCAGTATACTTGTATACAGAATGAGTGTATCAATATATGTTATCTTGGTAACTCCTCATAATACAGGATGTGCTCAGTGAACAGAAGACGTCAGAAAAACTGAGGCTTTGAGAGGGAGAGAGAAATGTGTTCATATGCACATGTACACATGCACACTGCTGAATTATATACAATTTTAGAAACTGAGAATCATAGCTTGATGATGACCACTGACCACTGCATGAGATGATCCATTTCAAGGCAGGATATCATAAAGCAAGTCCTGTAAATGTTACCCTCATTCGATATCTTGAATACTACTGACTTTTCTACATGAGAGGAAAGATGTACACATCAATGCAGAGAGATGCTAAAATGCTCTTGATTATTCTGCTCAAGAAGAGAGTTAGTTGTAATTACCACGAGATGTGGTACTCGCTACAAGCTTGGTTGGCTACAGAAAAGAGTTGGATTCATCCATGGAAGCCATGGGGCTCTACCGCTGTTAGCCTTGATGGCCACATGACTGCCCCTGGAGGCTATTTGTTGTGACATTAGTGGGCTTCTTTGTGCAGTTGCTTGGCCACTGGAAGAAGACTGCTAGGCTAGATGGGCCAAGGAACTGATCCAGCGAGACACTGCTTATGTTCTTAAGACATTATTTAAAACAGTTTTTGCTTCAACTGCCAAGTTGAAGCAAGTTATTTTCCAAAGATGTACTTCTGTGTGTGAAAAAAATTCAGAATCCTCTCTGCTTGATTATTACTTCAGGGGAGGAAGTGAAGTTTTAAATTGCATTGAATGGAGCAAAAAGTATCTCAAAAAAATAATGTTTTTGCCATTTTAGCTTTGTATGCCTGAAAGTAGGGGCTGTGGTGGCCGAGCGGTTTAAGACGCTGGGCTTGTCAGCCAGAAGGCCAGCAGTTCAAGACCCAAGTGCTGCCACGAAATGGTGTTACTTGCTCCAGCTCCTGCCAACCTAGCAGTTCAAAAGCATGTAAAAATGCAAGTAGATAAATAGGTACCTCCAATTTGATGGGAATGTAACAGCATTTTGTGCGCCTCGCGTTTAGTCATGCCAGCTACATGACCACAGAAGCATCTTCAGACAAACTCTGGCTTTCCGGCTATGAGACTGAAATGAGCACCACCTCACAGAGTCAGCCATGACTGGCAGGGGACATCTTTACCTTTTCTTATGCCTGTAAGTGTGTGTGCCTTGACACACTTTACTCATGCACAGACATATTGAGGAAATGTTGTGCTTCTGAGCTGCCTCTCAGCACATCTTTAAAGGTTTAGCCTTTCAAATGCATACTTAAAGATGGTTAAATGTTGTCCCTTAGAGCCACGCTGAGAGGCAAAGATGATGCTCAGGTTACACAGTATTCCTTTAGGGACTAAATGAAAAGCATTTGAAATGCAACATTTTGTGACCATCTTGGTTGGAAATCGTCTATCAGATACAGTAGAAATGAAATTGAAGGCATGATGGATAATATCTGGGACATCTTGGGAAGAGGAAAGAACAAATGAAAATTTTTATTGTTTTGTCTTCAAGGCTAGTGTCATCCAATCATATCCGTTCAATTTGATAGAGAAAAAATGTACTTAACATGGGAAAGTAAGGATTTTTTAAAAAAAAATATCTGGGCCACTGAAAGCTCCCCCCATTTCAGTTTGGTCTCAAGAAACAGCACCAAGAGGAGATATTATCATGATCTAACTTTTCGTTATCGGAAACATGGGCTGTGTTAATAGGAGGGGAAAATCTCCACTACTTGGAAGTCAGGAGCTAAGCTTGAATTCACCACACTGAAAAATTCTAAAGCTTTCTTAGCGTGAGGTAGAAAAATACAATTGAACAAAGTTTTCAGAAAATTGGAAAATGGATTTCAACACAGAATTATTGAAGACTGTGTGTGATTACTCTTCAAGTACATCTGTATTGCAGACAAACTATTTGCTTCTATGCAGCAGTAAACCTATAATTCTTAGAAATCTTGTAGAAACTACACAGTTGTTGCTTTAATAAAAGTCTCACTATGTTGTTGGGACTATCAGTAGGTGGTATCAATAGGGAGTTGAATAGAAATATTTCTTTTAGAGAAACGTAGATTTATTCTGAATAGATTTTAAAAGCCAATTGAATATCAGGGTTCTTGCTGTGCATTCTTTTCTACCTCTTCAGAAGCTGAAATTATGCCTTTAATGAAAAAAAATGTTTTGAATTCTTTATGTTTTTGGACAGTTGTCAGAATGCTACATTTATTCTTTTAGAACCCAAGAGGAAAACAGTAATCTACTAAGTTGTTGGAATTTCATAGTATATGCTCCTCAAAAGGAAGAAAAGTATACCCAATGAACTTGGTACAGTAAAATTAGTAGTGGAAAAAAAACTCATTTATTTGGCAAGAAAACCTTTAACAATAGCATGTGAGACCAGAAAAATATAAATAAAGTCTGATTTCAAAATGCCGAATTGATCTGAATACAGGATGAACAAAAATCTTTGACATCCCCATGACATCTCTGTATAACATCTATATGTAAGTTAGCTTGTGTTAATCATCCTCCGTGTAGGAATGCAAAAAAAAAAGTGACCCATTCCATGATATTCCAGAAAAATGTAACGTTTCTTCTTGTAAGACTACAGTTGAGAATGTTCACTTTGCTTAACAAAAAATGAAAGAAGACAAATTTTTGTTTGCAAATTTTAACATGTGTTCCCCAAACCCAAAACGTCCTTTGGTTCATGGGTGGATGGAAGAGGTGCTTTTGAATGCTCTATTTGTTGCCCCCCCAGGACAGCAAACTTAGGTTCTTCCATGGCTTAATAAGAAGGCAAGTCAAAACACAGATAACACATTTATAGAGATCTTCAAAATGACAACTGGATCTAGCAGGTTCTGGAAACAACAAGGAGCTCCTTAATTTCTTCATAGATTTCTATCAGATCCTGCATTTCTTGTGGCAAGGATGTGATCCTCACTGCTTTTTCCACTATATTATATTTATAATTCAATTCACAGTGAAACCTACAGAAATATTACTTATTCAGCATATATCTCTAGTTCTTCCCTTCAATTCAGCATACCTATGGATTTGGGTTTGTGTGAATGTGTATAAAAAGTAGGAACTTATTTTTAAGCCAGAACAAATTAATCATCTTTTTCATTTTCTTTGCTTAGAGTAGTAAATTCAGAAGACACCATTTAGGTCAAGATCAGCCTAAATTAAAACATCCCTCATGAGAAATCTGTCCAGTTTCTGCTTGAATATAACATTAAAAAACTTATCACCTTTCTAAGTAACTGATTCTGCTGTTGAACAATGCTCACAATACAAAGTTTCTCCTAACATTCAAGGAAATGTAGTTGTAATGACAAACTTGTATGAACTGGCTCAGTGTCAGTAAACTCTTGAGGTAAAGTGTGGGCAAAAGAGAAGAGCAGGGATACTGTACTAGAAACAGTACAATATTTGGATTGGTTTCAATTTCCTGCTTATTGAGTGGTCTTGAATCAGTTGCAATTCCTTAATCTAATCCTAGACTATTAGAATGTCACCAAGAATATAGTTTTTGTTCTTCTTACGCAAGGATCCCATGTTTACTTTAAATCCTGTTGGTGACATCTATATGGGCTCCATAAATTCAAATGAGCACAAGGAACAGATTTAGATTGCTGTTAGATTTTCATTTTGTGAAATGCGTTCTCATCTAAGAAGGCCTTTCTGAATGATGCTGGGAAGGACTGAAGACAAAAGGAGAAGGGGATGGCAGAGGATGAGATGGTTAGATAGCATTGTGACACGATGGGCGTAGATTTGGGTGGACTCTGGGAATCAGGGCAGGGCAGGAAGGCCTGGCGTGCTGCAGTCAATGGGGTCGTGAAGAGTCAGATGAAACTGAGCAACTGAATAACAGCATACTGGCTGCTGCTGCTTCTCCTCCCTCTTTTTCTTTTTTGCATTATAAAGCCTATAGATTGAAAATCAGAGTTAACCTCCTGCTTTGCAGTTTTCAATTAGTCCTAATGAAGTATGTTGATACTTTGTCTCAGTTACAAAGATAGTGGTGGAGGGAAGAGAAGGATTCGAAGGTGAGACAGATGCATAGAGAGAATTTGCCTGAAGACTTTTCTCAAATATTTCATGACATGGAATTCTCCAACCCACCTGCTCCTCAAGGTGAAAAATACCTCCCTTGTTCTTGAAGTCATGGCATTAGAATCTGCTCGGTGCTCCATTCCTTAATTCCATCTCTCCTGTCAAGATCCATGGTAGTGCTTCTTCTGTACGACTGTCACCTGAGATTTCACATTTTCATCTTGGCACTTAGATACAGATACATCGTTAAACCCTAGCCATGGAAACATTATGGGAATCACAATGGCCTTGCAGTCCCTCTTGCTTTGAGTTGTGTCTTTCACCATGATGTCATGAGCTTTGAATAAAATACATGTTCTCAAAGTTTTCTTTCAAATGTGCCTCTCACCTGTAATGACCAATATGTTTATGTGCTCAGAGCTGAGCACCTAGAAATATATTTTATACATGTCATATATTTTCTTCTCTTTGTGCTTCCCCTCCTCCATCTCTTAAAAACTCTTTATTAGCTAAGAAGAGCTTAAGGCATTCATCAGTTAGCATGTTCTGTATATTGTTGCTGAAACTGCTGTTTACCTTTAATAAAGCAGAGCACAATTCATTTCAGAGCCTAGCAGCCTCCTAGCTGTTATACCAAGGGGAAAGATTCAGGAGCGACACTGTAAATAGTTGTAACTGAAGGTGGTCATAGACCTCTGAATAAGGTTTCGCCTGCCTCCTCCTTCCCTCCTTTCCATGGTGATTTGTATCACAATAGTTCTATTCATTTCTCATGTGGTTCTGGATATTTAAAAAAAAATGGGTTTTTGATGTCTAGTGAAGAAAAATCCTGCTCTTCCATCTCAGTCCATTGATTAAGGAATTAACTTCTTCTAATTTGTCATAGCAGATTTTTCTTTTTGTTCAGATTGTTGCAGAAGAAAGATTATCTAAAGGGTTTTGGTTTAAGCTTTGCATATTGTTCAAAAAGTGCTTCATTTGGCACATATAGGCTATTCTCATGATGCCTTCGTACTAACTGCATAAGGTGGTGGGCCAAAGGAAAAGCAAGTAAGATCAGTCAGTGGTCTCTCTTAATCATTACAACCACAAACTTCCAAGATAGGTTGGGCTGAGAAAGTGTGGTTGGCCCAAAAATTCCATGGTTGTATGAAGATTTGAATCTGGTCTTCACAGTGCTCATCTAACATCTTCGTCACCACATTATCACTGTCATTTTCAGTGATGCCTAAGAAGCTGGCCAATTCCAAATATTTCTGCCATGTTTCATTGTTAGCCATAATGGCTCTCCATTGTCACCTCTTTTAATGGAAAGTATGTATGTATCTTATCCACGTCCCACTCTTCCTGTAAGGCAGCCCTGGGAGATCTCCAGATGTTATGTTCAAATTGTTTTGTAAAAGTGATCAAAGAAGAAAAACAATTGAACCTATTACTAGAGAGTAATCAAATTAAATTTAGATTTTTTTTTGTCTTGGCTTGAACTCCTACTTTTTGGAATGTAGCCTTCACCAAATGTCTTAAACGCCAACAATGATTTGATCCAGAAAAAAATGTATTTTGTACTCTAAGAAGCTTGAAGTAATGTATTGGGGTCTTCACCACCACCATTTTATCATCAGAATCTGGTAGGCTAGGTTAAGAGAGAATGACTAACTCGTTTAGTGATTTTCTTAGATTTAAGCCAGGTTTTCTGTCTCATTGTAATCCTTTAATTCTCAAAAGTCCTGTTTCATGGCAAGTGTGTGGATTGGAGTGGCCAGTGACATTGATACATTTCATTACAATCAAATAAATTTATATCTAGCATAGCATTTAGCCACTTTTAACTGATTTATAGCTAAACCAGATTACTCTTGACAACAGATTACTGTATAATGTGATAGCTGTCAACTAGATTCATAAATGTAAAGAATAACCTAGAAGAAGACAAAACAACTACTTTTGTGTCATGCAAAAACAATTAAATTTTACTTTCTGATATTTCCTATATATTGCTGTATAATATAAAATTTATATGTCTCCAATTTAGCTTGATCTTATGTGTGATGATTTAAACTCCTAAAATATTGTGCCATGTGTTTTCAATTTTGGGGAGTTACAGTCCATTACAACTAGAGGTCACCTTTCGTGGAAGTTGTTACCGAACCAATCTATTGAAATAGTCCATATTCCAGCAATGCCTCATTGGTTTGCTTACATCTGTGCCTAGATGTTTGACTCTGGAGAGAAAAATTCTCAGAGATGGGAAAACACTGCTGAAAATTGTGCTCTAGTTATCTTAAGTAAGAGCAAATCATCTGTGTTTGATGCAAAGGATGAAGGTACAGCATTATTTTTCATATGGAAGCTGTGATTGATAAAATCACCCTGAGAAAACCATTTTGGAGTGTTACAATGCATTAAACATTCTTGAAAGGCTTCAAATAGCTGGAGTTCAGATGTTTCATCTCTATCATATGATTGTCTATAACCTGAGATTGTAAAGACCATAGATGACTTTGGACACTAATATCGTAATTTTTAAAACATGATTCCCAAGCCTATTGGTCATGCAACAAACCTCATATTTTCTCCCTGCAACATTGGTCTAAATGAAAGGCAAAGAAGGCTATAACTAGCTGCCACTTGTTCAAATTGAGAAACTGGGATTGCCACCTTCTGAACAAGACAAGGTATCAAGTCATGGATTGGACTTCATTTAAGATACTAACTTCTTCCAACAGCATTCATAATCCCCAGATTTTAGATAGAATCTTAAACTGGAGGTACTGGTGATTGTTGCTTTGTTGTTTTGGCATGTGAGCAATGGAGCAAAGCAAAGTGTCAAGCACAATTTAGACTTTGCCCCTTTTTTTCTTTGGTTGATCCTATTTGTGTGCGTAAGTTGGGATCTGTAAACATACAGTAGTCTAGCCCAGTGTATCTCAATATTGGCAACTTTAAGAGAGCTGGACTTCAGCTCCCAGAATACACCAGCTAGCTGCTAAGGAATTTTGAGAATTGAAGTCTAGACATGTTAAAGTTGCCAAGGTTGAGAAACACTGGGCTAGTCAGGATCCATTACTCAAGATCCTGAGATGGGTATCTGTCATTCCATGTTCTCAATCCTTTCTCATCCATCTTCTCAGATCTCTTCATCTGCTTCTCTGTCTCTTTCCCCCGTCCCTCAGTGCTCCTCCATGCCTGCTTTGTTGCACTCAAGTGGCTGAGCTGAATATTGTTGTGGAGATCGAAAAAAATACAGAAAGAAAACTGAATCTCTTTCTTTTTACAGTCCTCCCCATTTTTTGTTTTGTTTTAATTTCTTTTTTAAGGAATCATCTCACTAGATTTTAGAATATAGTCTTTGCAGCTCTGGTCTCATTATTTTAAAAAAAAGCATTTTAATTTTTGTGGCAGAATCATACGGAGTCAGGAACAGGTCTTTAATATGATTCTTGTATTTTAATATTAAAATATTGCTTGACTGTGTTCATACAACATAATTACAGCTCAAGATTTAGTGGTTCCATTTGTACAACATGCAAGTTTGATAAGTATTAACATTGGTTGATTTATTTAAGCACTTAGTGTGTTACATATTAGGAAACTCAGTAGGCTGGTTGGTTGATAGTTCAGAGTATTTGAGAATCCCAGAAAAATGGTTAATTCAGTAAGCAGATGCATAAGATCAGAATGGCTCCTATTTGAAAAATACTTAAAAATCACTGCTTGGAGAAAGGAATATGTTTGACCCAAACTATATATCCTAGTAAAGATAAGATTACCCTGCCAGTTGTGACCAACTCTAGGGGCAATGCTCATCTCTGTTTCCAAGATGAAGAACCAGCATTTATCCAAGGACATATCCATGGTCATGTGGCCAGAATGACTAGATACCAAAAGCACATGGAACACTGTTACCTTTCCCGCCGAAGTAAGTGGTACCTATTTATCTACTTGTATTTGCATGCTTTCAAAATGCTAGGATGGTAGAAGCTGGGGTGAATAATAACTCACCCCATTGCATGGCAGTGCTGGGTCTTGAACTCGAGCTGCTGACCATCCAGGCAACAAGCCGAACATCTTAAACCGCTTGCACCACCACATCACTTCTCCTAGTAGGCTCAACCAGTATAGCTATTAATCAAGATTGCTTGGAGTTGTAATTCAGCAAACATCTAGGGAGCCCAAGTCCATAGGTGTTGCAGAGTAAGTCTGTTTCTTTTCTTGAACCAAAACTATTAAGTTCCCAGCTTTGATATAATCATTTCATTGCTGAATATTGCCTGGAGTGCAATTTTCAGAAGAATGTGGAGCTTCTGGCATGTCCAAAAATATCTTTTGATTAAAAGGTTAAAAAATAAATTCAAGCAGATGTTCTCAAGCAGGTAGAGAACTAATTGCTCAGCTTCTTCAAACTAGGTTTTGTAGAGAACCCAGAATACTAGATACCCTGTTAGTACTTCATGATTGGTTCTTTCATTCAGTGAAGCTTCTTCAACTCTTTGTGTTGCTACTTTTGGACAGATGATTTTTCTTCTCAATCTTTCTCTTAGATCAGCCTTCACTAATAGGTAACCCAGATGTTTTGAGACTGCAGTGCCAGAATATGCAATTGTTAGGGGCAGGAACTCTTATTGATTCATTGATTTCTGTACAATCCCCCAAATATGTTGTTGTTGTCGTTCCTAGTGTTTGGCACTTAGCTGCAGGGTTTGCTTATTTTGCCCTCTGCTCACTGCAGTCCTTTCAGTGAAATTTATTAATGCAGGATACAACAAGGAGTTTTATTTTTCAGCTGATTAGTTGCAGAACTGCTGCTGATTAGGCATGAAAGGGAGTGACTGTCCCAAGGGGGCATAGGGAGGACAAGAGCCTGGATCTCCCCATTCCTAGTCCATGCTGGCTCTCGGTAGCCCAAACCAGCCAAGGCAATATTCTATCTAAGTCCATCTAATTATAAGAGCAGTCCCCTGTAGAGTGTTTGTTGCCTGGAAATATCTTTCCAGAGCTGAAGGCAGTGGGGTTAGTGACAGCTTAGGATCAGCCATGTTGTGATCTACAGAAAACCTTGTGTGCAAATATTCTGCCTCTCCCACCCTATGTTACTAAAGTCAGATTATTTTCTAAGTTATATATACAGTATGTATATATGCTGAAGGTGGAGGCAGATCTGAATAATTTAGGAAGTAGAATTCCGGGTCCTAGTTATGGCTGTAAACCCAAATCAGGATCCTGTTCATTTATTGTTCAAGAACTCATGGTAATCATTTTGTGGAAATGATAACATCCCCCTATTGAATATCTAATTTAATTTGGAGATTTTGAGTAAGCTGATACTGATTGCTGTTGTATGCTGAAGTCCTATATTTGATCAGCCTTGGTGTGACAGAAGAGTCTGAAAAACTCTTCTCATGGAGGTGTGCATAAACTCTTGGTTTTCCTGGAAATGCAAGGGAAATAATTGTTGTGGGCATCTCAAACTTTTGTGACCATGGTCTAGACAGCAAATTTCCTGATTTTCCACAGCAGTTACGATTAACATTTTTGGATCTTCAGAGGCAAGATTTATACAGTAAACCTTGTTGCTAAATCTTGAAGCCCAAACCCACTCAATAGATACTAGCCATGAAAGCCTACATCAGTATGAAGTTAGAAAAAGACTTTTTTGGTGTGCTGGAAGTAGCTGTACAGACTAGATGTATTTAGAACTTCATTCACACAGGCTGAACTAGATCTGTGTCAGAGTTCCATGTTTTTTAACTAGTTGAAGACCGGTTGATTAAATAATCATTAATGGGGGTCCGAAATTCTGTTAGCTTTGTCTTATGTAACCAGAGTCTATCTAATCTGTCTCTTCCTCATCAAACTCTGTTCAAAGCCTACCCGGGACTTACAGGATTCTCTATCCCTAATTTCTGGTTATTGACATTCATATCTGGGTTTTATCACCTGCATCTTTGCAAAATAAAAACTTGGCATCTAAACACAATGGCAGTAGAAACATTTAAAGAATCCAGTAGAGAAGTTGGAAACAATGAGTCGGACTAACATCGGAAGAAAAGCTGTTGCTTGCTATAAGTTTATTTGTTCTTTCTACTCATCATCAACAAACTTGATTTCAGTTTTAATTATCTTGAGCCTCCTTGGAGAAGCTAACTGATGCCAATCCTACTCATTCTTTATCTTCAGTACATGAAGAAGGTATGCTGGCTACTGACTGATCTCTTGATCCTTGGGAACGAAACCGAGGGAGAAAGTCTAACAAGTGCATCGTTTTGCAGTAAATTAGATCAGATTTCCGCATCTCCGCACTCAGTCTGTGAGCTTGACAGTTCAGTAAAATGTTCCCTTGTAAGGTTCACCCTCTTAGGGAAAAGGGCAATAATTCATCATTAGGATTTCAGAGTCCAGGTGCAGATGAAAACTGATGGAGCCTCCAGCGAGGCAGAGAAAGTCAGCGGAAGAAGAAAATTTTATCTGAAGTCTAATTCCCTGCTTACAGCAGAGAATAATTAAGATAATATTGCGCCAAGAGTTCTTTAATGATTAAAAATCACATATGTAGGATCCATAAATTGGTGAGCAACAAATTGGGAGGAGGTATAGCATCAGGAGATGAAGTTCTTTCTTTGTTTCCTTCTCTTTCTCTTCTTTTAAATGCACATTATGGTCAAAAATTCACCGATGGCAGAGCACAGCCAGCTTAAGAAAACTACAGGAGACCGGCCCTGTTCCAAGGACTTTGTTTAGATGCAACAAATCATTTGTCTGTTATTAACCTAGAGCTTGTAATTATGCAGATTGCCATAGATTTTCCTGGGCCTGGAAGTGAGATTGAGGGTTGTTCACACTATAGCAGGAAGCTTGGGGCTGGCCATGCATTACTGAACTTGCCACATTTATCATGTTGACTGATGGCAGGAGAATCAGGTCTCGGGTCCCAGTGGTTAATGTAGTGGGTAATTAACTGTCATTTGCCTAGTAATAGGCTGATGATCAATGGTTTGTGTGGAAACAAATTCTAATCAGGTAGCTGATAAATGCTTGGGGAAAGAAAGCAATTGAAATTGGGGACAGGAGAAAAGAAAGAACTAAGTCTAGAATTTGAACATAGTCCTCTGGAGTTATATGATAATAACAGCAAAACAAGAAGAAAAAGTAGAAGACCAACAATAACAGGGGGAACATCTAAACAAATAGCTAAATTCAGTATTACCACTTGCTAAGGTTATATTCTGCTTGGAACATAATGACAAAGGATTCCTTACATCACCTTAAAAATGTCAAGTTTTAAATGGGGTTTTTCATAACGAAAAGCTACAAGATGCAGTATTATTGGAGAACATTTGATATTTTTTAATTTATCTAAATTGGAATAAGCCACAAAGCCAATGTTTTTTGCTTTAAATGAAGAATATTTTTCTTTCAATGAATAAGGATGAGATTTTGAATGATGACTACTCTTGCCGTTTCGTCTCCTTTCTTTTATTAAGGATTTTGGACATTTGTAGAGCTAGTTCAAGCAAATAAGAGGTAAAGGAGTTGGGCCTCCAGACCCAAAGTCAGTACATGATATTTCTGAACAGGTTCAATAACTGTACAGCTCTCCTGTATAATTGTGACTTTGCCAAGACTATTTCTCTGTCCTCTGATGTTCTCAGTGCCTGAAGGAGTACTTCCCCCATACATAACTTAATATCTCTTCATATGAAGTTGTTCTCCGTATCTCTTTTTCAGAAAAAGTAGGTGTGATATTAACAAAAGCCTATGCCTTCTCTATAAAATCTCAGTTCTGAAATCCTTTCCCTATAGGACTATCTTCTTAGGTTGGCTTCTGACAACTATAAAGGGTAAATGAAGTTGAATTTGAAATTGAAGTTGAATTGAAAGTTTTAGCTGAGGAACCCATCTATTGTTTCAATACAGGTGAAATAAATTTTCATATTAAGCATTATATTACTTATAAGATTGGGC
>JANHZU010005357.1:8615-19504 GCA_032468055.1 Acrochordus granulatus | reverse complement strand
AGGACTTCTTGTATAAACAAACCCGGGCTACTCTAGTCCAGTACATTCCTATTTTAGTTGTTAAGACTTCCTAAGCAATCAAACACACAGAAGGCCAGCATCCTAAACTTGTGGGGTGATGTTCTGAGGAAAAAGGGCTGGGTACAGCAAAGGAGACCCTACAGAAATCGGGGGAGCCGTGTTTGCCAGTCTTGAAGGTTCCTCTCCTGGTTCGAGGCTTTGTCACAGGATCCAGTACAAACTGAATCATCTCTTTTCCTCTTATATTTCCAGATTTTGCGTGGGAGACAAATTTTTCCTAAAGAACAACATGATTCTCTGCCAGACGGACTATGAAGAGGGTTTAATGAAAGAAGGCTATGCACCCCAAGTCCGCTGATTCAGACTCTCCATGCCGCTCAGATTATGGAAGCCCAACATTTGTTCCTTTTTCTTTTCTTTCCTTCTCTTTTTAACATGTACATAAGAAATGACACCAGAACCTATTAAATAGCATAGATATAGGGAGACAAAATGGTCCTGTGGAATGAAAGGAGGACTGCACTTAACTGTAGTGAAAATTGCACCTGTTCACAGCTGGATGTTCATTAAAAATATTGTAAATAACTGCTGAAAGTTTAGTTTTGATTTTGGTTTGCTGGTTTTGGAGGTTTTTTTTTTTTCCTCTTTTGTGTCCTTTGGCATGAGATGCTTATTTTGGACTGATGTACATAATATATTGTAAGATTTGAAGCACAAATGTAATACAGTTTTATTGTGTTACCATTTGTGTTCCTGTTTGCTTCTTTGTATTGTTGCATTTAGTACAATCGGTGTCTAAACTTTATGATATATTTATGCTTTCTGTATCTACCAGCTATTTTGAAAAAGTATATCTTTCTAGTAAAACCAACAAACAGTAAAAAAAAATAGATTTTAAGAGCCAATCCCACCATAATCTTCTCTGTATCGGAAGCTGTACAGCTGCAACATTGACAGATGAGATTGAGCCGAAGTTAAGTACTTACTTGCATTAAAATGGATCGGACATATTTAAGTGCATGCTTAACTCTTCTGTTGAAATCAGTGGGATTTAGAAGTGCTTAACTTTTTACTAGATTATAATGCTAACAACAGACATAAAATATCCAAGATATTTTAGGAGATCATCGAAAACCTGCTGCTGTTTTTTTTCTTCCTTTTTTAAAGAATAGGAACGAAGTTAGCTCTTTTCTTTCACACTGTGCATTGAAAAGTAGTTCCTGTTTTGCCATAAAAAAATTGGAAATTGTTATATTGTCCCTCAACAAAAAATACTTTACAGACAAGAGTTTTCAACTTTTACAGAGCAGGTATTTAATTCTTTTGGGGGCTGCTGTGCTCCATAACCCGTCCTAAGAAATATGGTATTCTCCGTTTCCAGTATAAGTGGGAATGAGGAGCTGAGCCCCAATGCAACTCAGTGCCTTTGGGTGTCATGTAAAATATTTTATATGTGTATATATAAATATTTCTGAAGTTATTTTAATGTAGCATAGTGATTTCTGTTCCTGTACGGGAACACATTATTTAAAAAAAACCCTCAGTGTCTTTCCTAAATTTCATCTTATTTAGGTCCAGCAGATTTAAGAGATTGTATGGTCAATCCCATTTGTAACACTGACCATGAGTGCCCTCTTGAGGTTACTATCTCTGTGTTAATGCAAGACAGCTGGACTGGTCAGAGACGTGTCCATGGTGTCTGCCCCTCCACAGTGGCAATGCCTTCATGCTAGAGACTTAACAAAACCTGTGTCATTCAGAAGCATGATCCTCTCATTTGCTTTGGGCTGCCATTTGTGGAATAGAAATGTAACTCCTCCAGTAGAGCCCTAAAGTTTTAGCATCTGTTCCTTTGTAGATGTGTTTGATCAAAACTTAACTGGATATTGTATTTTTTTGTTTGTTTGTTTGTTTGTTTCTTAATTTATTGTTATCCATTCCAAGTTGTTGGGGTGGGAACTTCTAAAAAGAAATAAAATCTAAGGATTGGATGGCAGTATTTGAAACTAGTGCTTCTCCATTTCCCCTTGCTTTCTTGTTGGCTAATTGCTAGTTGTCTAATAAAGGTGTTATTAGTATTGTACACAACAGCTGTTCAGAAAATTTACCAACTGAAATAGGAAGATTCACAGCTTCTTTGCTTGCACAGTTTCCCTGGTAGTGGTAGTACTAGTACTAATCCCTCTCCAGCCAACCGGCCACCTTACAGATATCATCTGAAGTCCTCAAACAAATGCATTGTAAATTGAGCACACCTTACACCTGCCTAGGTAGGCAGATCAACTTTATGGTCTTTTGCACATGGTCTTACAGTTAATGGGGCTTGGTACCAGTTCCTCGGTTATTCTGATCTGCCAAACAAAGTGATGCTTCATTCTAATTGGTATATAGGGAAGAGGATCTTTTATGGTTTCTTTCTCTACCTGGCCATTTTAGGCAACAGGTTTGTCATTTACAGGAAGACTTTCATAACCTGGAATGGGGGCCAGGTTCATTCACTGTGTCAATTGCCTGATTTGTACTTCCTCCACTAAGAAGTATAGCAGAGTACAGGTGGAGTACTGTTCTCCATTTAAAAAAAAACATAATGCACAAGTACGTGAATATTAGGGAAATGGCATGCAAGAAAATATTTTGAGAGAATGTTGTTGCAAAATCTTTTATCGTAGGAAACTGAACATCAAAAGTGAATTTCATGCAAGTTTCTAAAATAAATGCAAAGTACTATGGAAATAGCTGAAATGTATTTGCATTTGGAAAAAAATGCAAGTACAGTATTGCAAAAAGCAAACTGCACAAATTCAGTTATTCCTGGTCATATCAGAGTGATACTACTAGTTTTACCACTTTTGTCCCTGTTGGCTTTAACTTAACTTTTGCACTTAAGCTATCAGAGGGACACCTAATATTGATCCCAGGACCATACAGCTTGCCTCTGAACAGTTCCATGCCATCTCATCTTAGGGCATATACCCTGTATGTGTGTATCTGTCTCTCATTATTATATAACAGGCACATTGAAAAGGTGTGATTTTAACAGACCTAGAGCAAAATGCAAGCATGTTAGAAAAGATGCAAAGCTCAGGAAAAAGATAACATTATTTAGCACAGAACAGCAAGTTGATTGATGCATATAGGTACAAGAGCACAAAAGATGAGCTCAGGCAAAATGAAAACAAAAAGATGACTATTATCCTCAAATGCTAAATTGAATTTGAGGCAGCACATGAGTTCTGGATGATAAGCTGTTAAGATAATATTGCTTGCTTGCTTATTTCCTTTATAACAAGGTTGCTTGCATTTGTTCCCAAATATGTTGTTTCCTTTCATTTTTGGAATATTTTTTTTTGCCATTTACTTAACAATTTAAAGAACTGGAGAACAGCAATAGAAAAAAATCTAGGTTCAGCCCAGTAGTTGCCTGCAAATTCAGCAAAATAACACAATAAGAAGTTGATGGTTGCATTGGGTCATTGTCCTTTGGCTTGATTCAATCTATTTTTTTTCATGGTGGCATTGATGAACCTGAAACACACAATTAAAACACTTGCTTAATGACTGCCCTGTTTAGTGACTATTTGAAGTTATGATGGCATTGAAAAAGTAACTTTGCAATCAGTCCTCACACAACCATCACAGTGTCCAGCAGTCATGTGTCATTGGCTTCCAACAAGAAAAATGAATGGGGATGCCAGTGGTAAAATTGCAAGTAGAGGTCATGTGATGTCTCACTTAATTACCATGACACTTAGTGACTGAGTTGTTGGCTGCAACTGTGATTATTAAGCAAGGACTATCTGTATTCCATTTCTTCCTATAATTCTTAAAAATACACAATTCACAATAATGCATAGTACGTATGTGTCTCGTAAACCTATCCAAAACTGCTCAAGAAACTTCAAAACTCCCATCAAATTACTTTGGCAAAAATCTTCAGGCATTCATCTTAGAATTTCCTAAATGGTGAAAATAATTTGCAAATTAATTCACATTGATTGGGTATCCTTTTCTGGATATGATAGAAACACCAAATCACCGTTAGAAGTATATGTGGTAATTGTAGCAAACAATTTGTAGAGGTGACCCGCCAAATCTGCTGTTGGAAGAAGCACCGCCCTGTGGATCTTTACGCAATGTTTGCCACTCAAAGGAAACTATTAGGAATGGTTTGCACAGCTCTAATCTTGATCACCATCATAACGGCAATCAAGCTTACAAATGAGATAAACATCCATCCTGGGTCACCGTTCTGCAACCTTTCCCAAGCTGGAACTCTCCAGCTGTCATATTGTCTGGGATATCCGTATATTACTGTAGAGCAAAAGGTTTGGAAAATTTATTACAGTGTTGACTGACAACAATTCAATGACTGGTTCCTCCTGTAAGAGAGTGACATCAGTATTAGAAGCAATTATATCATAATTGTATTATGATATTATTACTTTGTATTATGACAGTATTACTTTGGTTTAATATCCCATCTTTTTCTTAATATTTTCCAAAACAAAGCTAGAAATGGAAAAGGATGTTCAAGGGAAGAATGTTCATGCTAAAGTAAGTGTCCCTTAGGATAAACAGGTATATTAAATTACACTCAAGCATCTATTCAATTTAGTGTCAAGCCAGTTTGGGATAATGGTTAAGGTATCAAGCTAGAAAATGGGAAACTGTGAGTCCTGCATTAGACGTGGAGCCAGCTGGGTGATCTTGGGTCATTTCCTCTCTTGGCCCTCAGAAGAAGAAGGCAAAGGCAAACCACTTCTGAAAACCCTGCCAAGAAAACTGCAGGGACTCGTCCAGGCAGTCTCCAGAGTCAACACTGACTAGAAAGCACCTAATATATATATTCATATATATTTTTATTTATAGATATAGTCATGTATATGTTCATAGATATGTATTCAGATATAGATATCGGAACTGTGCTTTTGCAAACTAGCAAAGACCAAATCTCACCTAGAGCTTCTCCGAGACTGCCTGGGCAAGGTTTGTCAGAAGTGATTTGCCGTTGCCTGCTTCCTAGACCTGATAGAAAGTGACTCTCCCAAGGCCACCCAGCTGGTGTTTCTCGCCTGCTGCTTTAACCACTACACCAACCTGAAGTATGAGAGATGAAATTACTAGGCAGATGATAGGAGCTACTACAGCTCTACTTACTGCTGCTAATGATCTCATCATCTAAATAGATGGCATTATCCTCAGTAGCTACCTGGCAGTCTTCTCCACTGATCATAGGTCAGATGGTAGAAGCTGCATTTCATTCACAGATGTCTCTCCCTGATCTAAAGGGTGGGTCATTTTTACACATTAAATGCTTCAGCATTTGCATTGGTCATTAAAATGAAAATCTTTAATCACTCAATGGAGCAAGACAGAATGATCAAACCTGACTAGAGGCTATCCCCAAGTTCCTTTCAAAATCAGAGCTAAAAATAGCAAATATTTTCCAACTTGTAAGTAGGGAACATGCAGTATAAAAAGCACTGAAGAAAAATTGAAAAGTGAGGAAAATAATTTTTTTCACAATATTAAATACATCTGGTGGATCAAAATCACCACAGATAACATTTGCAGACATTTTAAATGACTTTCATTAGAAGAAAATATGTACCTCACCAGCAAGGTACAAGGTACACAGCCAGATAAGCACAGATTAATACCAGAATTAAAACCAGACCAACAAGCAGGCCGTAAACAATATCCCAATCAAGGAATGACCAACTCTGGAACTACCAACCAACCAACCACCAACTTTGACAAACAGTGAACAACAACATAATTGAAGAACTAGAGAGAAGAAAGCAACACTCCTACCAACACTGACTACATAAACAGAGAGCAAACCCCACTCCCTTCTAGCACTGAAGATGTTATTTAGTTAGGTAATGAAACATCTGCAAGAAAACAAGCTCAGAGAACACCAAGGACTCCACAGACTTTCATTCTAAAGTCATCTAAACTTCCACCAGTCCACCTAGTTACATATAATTTCTCGTCATTTCCCAAACATACATCAATGTGGCCTAAAGATTAATGAAAGAAAGACAAACTTTTGTCTATCTAATCCACAAGATCTAAAAGATAAGATCTTGAAGGCACTGAGACATAGTGAAAGTTCTGCAGGAAGATTGAACTGCGTCCCTAATAAGAAGAAGTTGTGGTACTTCTTTAGTACGACATAATTTTTTTTTCTATGTCCAGTTTGCATGCCATATTTTCCCATTTCTGGTAAGAATATGAACCAGCCAGCATTACACTGAGATTAGCCACATCTCCTTTCCTTTTGGAGATCCTAGGTCATATCCATAGCCCAGGGTCGCTTTTGATAGTAAGATGAGCAGCAAATAAATGTAATCAATACATTTAATAAATAAGTACAGAAGCATTCTTGGAAGCTTCAGGGTGGGACTTCTGGGGGGTGACAAAGAAGGGTGTTACAAACCAACATGACTCGGTGTTGTGAGCTTTCGTGATGAGATGCACCTTAAATGCCTTTGCAGTTATTACGACACAATTCTTTGCAAAGAAGCCTAGCAAAAGTAGACTTGTCGTCTTCCCCTTCTTCACAGTGCACTGAATGAAAGCTTTCTGAAAAAGATTGTGTGATCAATGTGTTCAGAACATTATTTGATACAAATTGCTCATTAACTCAATAGCACATCATAATAAAGGACAATTAATTAATGAGTCACTCTCAGATCACTTTGATTACAACACGGCTTGTAGGAATGGCAGTTATAAATTATCCTGACTCTCTGCTCTCACACACACACATGCTCACACATGCCGCACACATATACACACATGCACATAACGGCCACTGTGATATTTAAACACACGCTTGTAGGAAACTGGAAAATTAGCTTCATAAAGGAGTGAATCCCATGTGTCCTAAAGACTAGAGTCACTAGTCATTAGATGGGTGGCATATAAATTTGACAAAATGACTATTCAAACAATGACTAGATGCTGTCTGACAAGGAGCTTGACAAAGTTTTCCTTATTTTCTCTAAGAAGCATCTTTGTCGCTGTTGTTCCCATTTTACAGATAAGGGGCTGAAGCTAAAGGCCTTTGCAAAATATTGATTTCTAATTCAACCATTATGTGAGTTGTTTTTCCCATCCGTGCGACTAGAAGAAGTGCTACTAGAAGAAGACAGAAGAAGTTGAAGAAGACAGAAGAAGTTGAAGAACCCTTTTGGCTTCAGACAAGCCGAAAGACACTGTGAAACGAGAATAGTTGGACCTCTGACAGTTAGGTTGTTCTCTGCTGGGTCTAAGATACAATATGACGTCTCTGAGAGTGTGTGTGTGTGTTACAACTCAGTGGAAATCATACACATTATCTGTAGAAGCTTACTGACATTTCTTTCCACTGATTAAAAAAGGAAGGGTATCACAATCAAAGTAGAAACTTGATATTTATAAACAAATTAATGTGCAACATTTGGTGGAAAAGTGTAAATCAGTGAAGAAAAAACCAACAATTATTGACATTATAATTGGCACAGAAGTGGAATGTCATCCAATTAATATTTGATTAGTGCACAATTTTTCCCTTAAAGCAAATATTAAATTTAGAAGAGAGATTTTCTATATCACCAAAATAGAGGAGAAAGGGGTTATGTTTCCTCTTCATCTGTTTTCCATGTTTCAAATTGCTAGGAGGGTAGTTTCCAAAGCTACACGTTAAATGCTGAAACCTTTCTTAGATCTATTACAGCTTTTTAGACATTAGGAAATATGAAAACTCCAGACTTGAGAGTCTTGGTGGCTTCTTCCAGTCAGAGAAGACAATATAGGCTGGATGAGTTGTGCCTTCTAACCACCCATGTGTAGTGCTGTATAAGAAGCCTGTCTCTGTAAATACTTGAGTTTCCCCTTCAGCTCCTGGATAAAATCTTAGTCCCTGCTCATACCAATCCTCCTTTGAGCTGAGGACATCTCTAAGGACCATGCTAAAAGAAGTCCAACCCATCTGAAAGTTGAGAAGAGATGCTTCAGAGATTTTTCAGTGGCACAAATACTGTCATCCTTACTGGTTGGCCTACCAAAGAGTATGGAAGGTGAATGCTTGTGTACTCCATCCTAGACTGATTTAGAGCTATTACAAGGATCAGGCTCAGCATGGATGGCTGTCACAATTCCCAGTAGATACATATCTCCCTCGCCACCACATGTCTATCTGAGGATGAGTTCATAGCTTCCAAGAACATCTCACAATCTTCAATGAAGTTTATGGAATTATTGCTTTAGCATTTCCAATCATATCACAGTGTTATTATATTAATATAATATGTTATTATATTAAGTTACTATATTAACCATAGTGCTTAATGGTTGCTGCTATGTTTGTAAAGAACCTTTCAGCTATGAAGCTGTTTGTGGCTTGAGGGCTATGCTCAGGTGGTCATTCTTCTGACTGTGACAAACTTCCAGTGTTCAAAACGAAAATCACTCTAAGTGTGGTGCTAAATTAAAAAGTGTTTACTCATAGTATTGTGGTATGGAGTACAAAGCTAAAAATAATACCCATAATTACAGTATGTTCTTTCCAAGCAGAAGTACCCCTACACAACCCAGATGATGCAAAGTTGCTCTGCCAACTTTAGTTGTTTAGTAAATCAGAAGTAGAGTTCAAGTACATTTTAAAAGATATTACATCAATTACAGGACTCAGCAGGAAGTCAGGAAGATGTTTGAACAGCTTGACCACAAGACCCCAACAGGGCATCCATGATGAAGAAGAACTTGGAAAGATATTTCAGGATTATTAGAAAATAATGCAATAAAAATCAAGCAAAATAGAAGCAGTAGCAACATCACATATAAAAACAAATAGTTTTAATGATGAAAAAGGAGTGCCTAGTGTTTGCTGTGATCACAGTGTTTGCTGTGATCCAATAGAATCTAATTAGGGTTAGTAAGTTGGTTTTATACATATTGGTTTACATTCAGTGTAAATGTTATCGGTTCATTTTTCTCTTTATACCTCTAAACCAAGAAAGCAAAACTTTCTCTTTCTTCTTCAGAAAAGACTACTAAAAGCCCTTCTTGGAGCCAGTTGGATCTGCAACAAAAGCCTCCTGCTCTATGTTCACTCTCTCTAACTGGACACACTTAAATCCAAGATCTCAATTACTGGTGTAATTAGAACAGAAACAAGGATGCCCTATTTAGGAATGTGAAAAGACTAAGGTACAGAACTGGCCCAAGACAGGCAGGATGGCAATTTCCCTCCATTCATATACAAACACCAACCAGCAAGCAATGGAACATCAAGGAACTTGGTACTTTCCAAAATATGACATCTCCTATAATACTTTGCCCACTAGCTGAAGTTAATAGTATCTGGAGGACGCAAGATAATTTCTGCGTATACTATATATGATAAACATTGCATCACATACTACTGTATGTGATGCAGTATGTGTATGTACCTGCATGTATGTGTATGTACCTTGGGTCACTCCTGTACACTACCTTTTCTACATTCTTCAATAGGATTCCTTTGTCTCTTTGATCCATCTACACCAGTTATGAAGGTCATGGATTTCAGTTCTCCATGGGGTAAAGATGGTGACCACATGCATTAAAAGCTGTGGAGTTTCAGTTGCACAACTGTTGCCATCATCTTGACTTTTTTACCTCCCATCTGCTGATACGCCCGGATTCGCTCTGTCTATCAGGACCACAAGGTCTTTGAAAGGGGGACCAGAATGCAAAGTTGGAATTTGCAGGCTTATTTTCCCAAAATGGAAAGGGGAGGGAAGAACATTCAGCTTCTGAGAGACCTCATATATCTATTATACTTGGTTGTTTTTCTTTTTGCCAAAAATTATTTGGCAACACGAGGAGAAGGAGAGGCAATAGAGCCATAGAAAAATGGAGTCCAGCCTACCAGAAGCTTGTCATGTCCCATCTCTGAAGAGTTCAGCTCAGCTTATCTTGGGTTTTCGTCAGCTGATATTCTGAATCAAGTTTCCAGCAAGTTGTCAGTGGTTGCTTTTTGTGTTTTTTTAAAGAGAGTGATTTTTTATATATTGCTCACCATTGGCAGAAAACACATGTCTATCTCCATGTTCCACAACAGACTCTAAAGCCACAGATTGTGTAAGATGGCTGATACGAACAGATTTTTTTGTAGAGTTCCTTGTTACTTCACATTTTCTCCCTTCAACCCCCAAGAGGAAAATCTAATAAAAGAACACAGTCTCCACCTAAAGTTTCTACACTACCTTGGTTAAATGCCATTCCACAAAGCTTATAGTGTAATTATAACAGTTCCCTTAGGTAAGTAAAAAAACATCTGTTAGTAACACATAGCAGGTGTTAGCAATTACACATACTGGGTTTTTTTTTCCCTGTTACCAAAAATGGTTTTAATTAAAAAGGATTCTGCTGCCTGAAAGGCAGGGCATGCTAAGTCCAAACACACTTTTGTCAGTGTGTCTCTGCCTAATTTGGTCCATGAACTTACATAAAGGTGTTTCACTCAAAGGGAATAAAAAGGAGTCAAAATTAACAAGAGGCTTGCATGCCGTGGCAGATCCCAGAGCCCCCATTCTGAATTGAGTTGCAATTCTCTGCACTTCTTTCCTACTTTCATCTATAATTCACTCCCAATTTGTATTCCAGGATGAAGCTCCATCCATCTCTGAAATCTATACATGTCGTCCGATTACTGAATAGCCAAGCGAAAATATTTGAGCATAAGCAGGATGAATAAACTTCAAAAACAACAATGGTAGATGCTCAAGATCATAAAGCTTAATTTGCAAAGGACTAAAATTACCCACTGTATTCTTTGCCCACCTTTGTAAGCAGTGCCTATCCTGGTTTGCTTTTTAGGAATTTCCTATTGTTGC